>JBCEWC010010527.1:0-17554 GCA_038996855.1 Solanum aculeatissimum | reverse complement strand
ATATATAAAGAAATTTGATGAAGCCGTGTCACGTGACACCTCTTCCATACAAGTAAATTTGCCCCTGATCGTGGCTAAACAAGTTTGAGGCTACGTGCTGGACAATGGTAATGGCACAGAAAATCAGACCATAATGACAAGTTGTGCAGGGTAGGATCTGTGCCATGGCATAAGCATATGTGTAGGGCCTAGGCATGGCACATACATGTAGACATGCGTTAATTTGGGCGCCAAGGGCACTGCCTTAGCATCAAATTTGAAGGTTGCCCGCATGTGCCTTGCACATGTTGGGCAGTTGGTGGTTATGAAAATTTCTAGCTGTTTGGGACTTGTCAACATGTTTAGATAGGCTTGTAAATTCAAATTTAAATTTGGCTTATCAGTCAGGGATGTCAATTGACTTGACAAGCACATGACTGGGCTGATGTGGCCTATTTAAAGACACATGCAGACAGTCTAAGGCAGTACATTCGTCTGAACAAATTTTGTAAAGCTAAGTGTTGTGTGGTTCTTTATTGACACAAATTTAATAACATAATTGGGACTTATTCCTATACGTGCTTGTGTAACTAGATATGGTAGCTATGAATACCTTGTAATGTTGTTTGGGCTGACTAATGCCCCAACTACTTTCTGCAACTTAATGAACAATGTTCTTTATGATTATCTTGACGACTTTGTAATAGTCTACTTAGATGACATAGTCATATATAATAAAACTTTAGAAGACCATATGCCGCCTTTGAGGAAGGTGTTACAAAGACTTAGAGAATACCAACTCTATGTCAAGATGAAAAAAATATGAATTTGCTAGTTGCAAAATCAAGTTTCTGGGCCATTTGGTTAGTGAAAATCAAGTATGCATGGACCCTAAGAAAGTGCAGGCAATAGTAGAATGACAGACACCCACTAGGGTTAAGGAACTAAGATCATTCTTAGGACTGACAAACTATTATCAAAAATTCATTATTGGATATTCGAGAAAGGCTTCCCCATTGATGGATTTGCTGAAGAAGAACATGAAATGAGCTTGGTCAGATGCAAGAGACAACACTTTCAACTCATTAAAGAAGGTCATTGCTTCTGAACCAATATTGTGGTTGCCTGACTTTGATTTACCATTTGAAGTGCATAAAAATACATCAAATTATGTTGTTGGGAGTGTGCTAGTACAAAATGATCATCCTGTTGCATTTGAGAGCAGGAAATTAAATCCTACAGAGCAAAGATATTCTGCACATGAAAAGGAGGTGGTAGCAGTACTTTATTATCTCCAAACATAGAGGGTGTATCTCTTAGGAACAAAGTTCGTGGTCAAGACGGACAATGTGGCGAATACATACTTTAAATGTCACGCCCCAAGAGGGTACCTTAGACGTGACCGACACTCATAGACTATTGCTAATCTCCAAGTGAACCACTTGGCCTCATCATATCCATTCAATCAATAAATAACACATCAGTGGAAGACTTAAAGAAACTAGAAAGTAGACAACCTCAATATGTGACAAGTTAAATTAAGTAAATAGGCTAGTATGAAAAAAACTAGCTCAAAATCAATATCCAATCAACAAATCAACTCTAGTCTATGAAGCCTCTATCAACTAGTCAATGATGCCAATGACAGGTCCATGACTACCTCCAATCAAAAGAAAAGTGAATCAAAAGTCTAACTCTGAATCTAGATGAAATAATAGACATCCCCTAAACTCAAGGAGGACTCACCAATCAGTTGAAATAAAGAGATCTTTAATGGAGCGTTTGTTGATGATCTCTAGCACTTGTCTCTGCATCATGAAAAGATGCAGGCCCAAATGGGCATCAATACATGAAATGTACGAGTATGTAAAATAGTTGAGTGAAATAGATATCGATAGAATAACAACAACTCAAAGATACTCAATCAAAATATCCAAGGTTTATCTAAAGAAGGAATAAATAATAGACAATGACTAATCAATACAATCCAAATTAATATAATCCAATCAAGTCAGAGTACTATCAGTATGAAACCTATTTGGAAATTTCTCTTATCCGACAATAATAATTTATGAGCCAGTAATTGTACAATAATTTCGTTGATGTTGCCACAATCGTTCAGTATTTACCAGGGTAAAGAACGAATCAATCTGCAATGGATTAGATCAAATCAAACGAGTCCTCTATTTTTTTAGGGACCAATTTAGAGGAAGCATCCAACTCAATAATTTCAATCCTCTCCTACTCTTGGCGGCGTAGTTCTGGAGTTTGAGTTGGACTTACCCTCACTCGACTCGGTGCTCGATACTCCTCCCGAGACTCAGTGCTCATAAGACCCCGACCACTCCAATCAATAAATCGTTGAGTCTCTTAATAGACTCTATTAACTCATCAATTTCTATCAATACAATCTATCAATTTAGACCAACCTTTAGGGTTCAATTATGTAGACTCACGGAATCATCAAGTTTTATCAACCTATCATCGTACCCAATCACAATCACCATCATTATCCTCAAATCAAGACTCTAGACTCAATCCCTAGATTTATTCATGCAACCTTTTATTAAGAAACATGTAGGATTTGCCCAATGACTTATATAAAATATTTATTTAGTAAAACAAGTTCATGATGATCGTCAAGCATGTAAAATATATATACATATATATATAGTCATAAGGAAAATATCAAGAAATCCTTCATAAGGATTCAATTAATTCACAATCAAACTATCACAAAGAATTATGCATGGACATTCAGTTCTCTCAAAATCTTGTTATCATCATCAGTAAGGGCACATGGGAGAACAATCCCATACTTTGAATTAGCCTTACATACCTGTAAATAGGAGAAATGATCAAACCTCAGTCGATCCTCACGTTTTTGCTCGAAACCCTCATCTTCCTCTCCCCTCCGTTGCTCTTAAGAAATCCCTAAGCATGAAGAATGGTGAAAATTAGACTAGGGTTTTATTTTAGGACTTGAATTAAGTCCAAAATGACCAAAGGTTTGATTAAAAAGTGATAGGAATGGATAAAATTTCCCTTATTAAAAACGGTCGACCTGACTTATGAGACCCCTTTACGGTCCATAAATCGTTCTACGGGTCGTAGATCCATCTCGTAAGTCAAGGATGAAAATAGTTTGGTTATTGAAATGTTTTACAAAAACCTCTGCGGGCCATAGAGATTTTTACGGGCCATAAGTCTCTCTCATAGATAATAGTGTCCAAAATTTGAGCTACTGGAACTTTTCATGAGACCAATCCATGACTCGCAGAAAGTTTTACAACCCGTAGATGGATTTGTGAAGTATGGGGCTCAAAATTTAACTTTCTGTACTTTTCTATGAAATCTAACCTTACGGGTTGTACTTCGATTCACGACCCGTATATGGTTTCGTGGAATCACTTTGCTCTAGTAGTGTTCAGTAAAACAATCATAACTTTTGACTTCAAACTCCAAATAAGGTGAAATCAGTTGCGTTGAAAAGATAATTCAAAGAGATTTCATTTGATAGGTCACTAGTTACCTAATTTTTTGTGTTCTAAGAGTTATGATCATTTAAAGTCTCCCCTTGCATAATCTATCACTATAAACTCAATTTATAGAAATGTTTTGAACTTGTCTAAGTGTTAGAAGTCTCTTGTGACCCTAATACACTTCTCATATATGACAATGAGTCTTGAAACATAGGTATATGTGAGGATAGAGTTACGGGGTGTCATATTAAAACTCAACAAAAATCGAGTTCGAAGTAGGCAAGATGACAGGAGCTATTGGCAGAATATGACTATGTGTGGATATGTAAGCCAGAGAAGCAAAACCAAGTGGTTGATGCATTGAGTCGCAAAGAGGTATTTGCTATTGTTTATGTAATAACTAGACTTGAATATGATTTTCGTGATAAGATTAGGTTTAGTGTTGTATATGATTCATTATATGTCAAATTAATGGATCAAGTTAAAGAGGGAATAATTAGACGGTATTGGATCGAGGATGATCTTCTTTATTTCAAGGGGGAGAGTCATGGTACCTCAAGGTGATGGACTGCGAATAAAATTTCTTAAGAAAACACATGATACTGTTTATGCTAGACATCTAGGTGTTGAAAGGATGATGACATTATTGTCCCGAAATTATTTTTGGCCAAAAATAAAAGATCACATTGAGGCCTATATAAAATCATGTCTAATGTGTCAACTAGACAAGACAGGACAAAAGAAAGAAGCAAGTTTGTTATGACCTCTATCCATTGTAGAGCATCTATGAGTTTTTGTTTCAATGAACTTCATTATCAGATTTTCAAAGGTGGATGGAAAAGCATCAATCATGGTTATGATTGACAGGTTCTCAAAATACGATATCTTTGTTGTTGCCCCTAATTTATGTTCTTCTGAAGTAGCTACTGAATTGTTTTATAAGCATGCTGTGAAAATTTTTGATGTTCCATTAGATATTGTGAGTGATCGTGATGCTAGGTTCATTGGTCGATTTTGGACTTTTTTGTTTAACATGATGGGTACTGATTTTAAGTTCTCAATGGCAAAACATCCACAAACTGATGAACAGATAGAAAGAATCAATCATTTGATTGAAGAATATCTCAGACACTATGTGACTGTGAATCAGAGGTATTGAGTTGAGTTGTTGGATAATGCATAATTTTGTTATAACTTGCACATGTCTTCTGCAATAGAGAAGAGTCCGTTTGAGTTGGTGTTGGACATGCAACCTAATACACCATTGAAAGTCGCTAGGACTGATACACCAGAGAAGTGTCCTACTGCTCACAAGTATGCGCATGACAAACAAGAGATGCTAGATGAAATGCAAGATAGCTTGAGGAAGGCAGCAAAATGAATGAAGAAATATGCAGACGGAGATCGGCGTGCTTTAGAGTTCCAAGTTGGAGACAAGGTGTTGCTAAAGTTGACTCCACAGATTTCGAAGAAAATTAGTAGCTAGACAGTTCATCGTTCATTCATTGCAAAATATGATGGACCTTTTGAAGTTGTAGAAAAAATGGGTGAAATTGCTTATCGGTTGAATCTGCTGGAACGACTTAAGGTTCACCCCATATTCCATGTGAGCTATTTGAAGCCTTTCTATTGAGATGTTGAGGATCCAACAAGGTTGGCATCCAGACGTGCTCCTTTAGTTGTGCGGGCACAATTTGAAGATCAAATTGAGAAGATTTTGGATCATAGAACTGCTGGATACCATAAGAAGAACATGCTAACAGAGTTTTTGGTTCATTGAAAAGGCAAGCAAACATGTGATGCAACCTAGGAAAAAGGAACATCATTATGACAGTTTGAGGATCAAATTAAAGCATATCTTGATTCTGCCTCATCGAGAATGATGAGATCATCAGGTGGGGGAAGTTTGTCAAACCCTCAGCTTGATGGTTCAAGTGGTTCAGGTTTGGCTAGTTATTTACCTGATGAACCTAACGAAAGACCCATGACTTCGGTCAAGGTAAAGTTCAAGTGAAGGAATACCTTGGCATTGGCGTGGCCAGGGATGCAAGACAGGACGTGGATAAGGCATGACAAGGGCTGAGTAAACTAAGGCAAGGCAAGGCTATGACATTGCATGATTGTGGCTAAACAAGTTTGAGACTATGTGCTGGACAAGGACAATGACGGAGGAAATCGGACCACAACGGCAAGGTGTGTAGGACAGGACCTGTGCCACGGCATAGGCATGTGTGCAAGGCCTGGACATGGCACAGGCGTGCAAACAAGCGTGAATCTAGTTGCCAAGGGCACTGCCTTGGCACCAAATTTGAAGGTTGCTCGCATGTGTCTTGCACATGCGTGGGCAGTTGGAGGTTATGAGAGTTTCTAACCATTTGGGACTTGTCAGCATATTTAGATAGGCTTGTAAATTCGAATTTAAATTTGGCCTATCAGTTGAGGATGTCAACTGACTTGGCAGACACTTGACTGACACATGACTAGGCTGATGTGGCCTACTTAAAGGCACATGCAGACAGTCTAAGGCAGTATGTTGGCCTGGACGAATTTTGTATGGCTAAGTGTTGTGTGGTTCTTTGTTGGCACAAGTTTAATAACAAAGTTGAGACTTGTTCCTGTACATGCTTGTGTTCTTGATTTCGTAGTCATTGTTCTATGTTGGACTAGATCAAAAGTGAGGAAAAATTAAAGAGGGTGAGTCTCAGGGTGCTAGGTTCCCTAAGTGGGTTATATTGAGGGGGTTGATCCCATATCACCTACCATGATCCCCTCCCTCTTAAAAAAAATTAATTATTTTCTTTACCACACCCGCTACCCCTACCCCCACCCACTCACCCACCCCAAAAAAAGTTAATAATATATTTTTTAAAAAATTCAATTTTTATTCTCCTCGTCCCTCCCCTTACAAAAAATTAAAAGTTTTAAATTTTGAAAGTTTTATTTTTTTAGTCCCTCTGCCCCCATCCCTGCTCCCAACCCTTCCCTCCACCTCCAACGCACAAAAAAAATTAAAACTTTATTTTTAAAAAATATTTTAAATTTTAAAAAAAATTATTTTTTTACTGTATCCCTACCTTCGACCCCCCACCCGTCATCCCCTATCCACCCCCTTAAAAGACTTCAAAATCATTTTTTAAAAGTATTAAATTATTTGAAAATTAAGTTTAAAGTCGGATATGGTCAAATTTCGATTCAAAAGATGGGACCGAGTCTATATTTGAAAGTTGAATCTTGGGCTGGAAGTTGAGTTGGGTCTCTTATCAAGTGTTGGAGTCGGGTCCTAAATCGGGTTGATTTTTATGTTAAAAACTATTTTTCTAAAAAGATATTTTCTACTATCTAGCAAAAAATAAAAGATATTTTCGAAAAATAAATTATTC
Source organism: Solanum aculeatissimum (assembly GCA_038996855.1). Classification (NCBI taxonomy): domain Eukaryota; kingdom Viridiplantae; phylum Streptophyta; class Magnoliopsida; order Solanales; family Solanaceae; genus Solanum; species Solanum aculeatissimum. The sequence continues at coordinate 10,713 of JBCEWC010010527.1, read as the reverse complement.
ACTAATCAAACAATATAAAATATTTTTCATTCACCAATCAAATATGAAAAAATAAGTTATAAACCAATTTGTTTTCCGGGAAAACATTTTTGATGGAAAATATACCAAACACAACCACAATCAATCTCACTACTGTAAACAAGTTAGTGTTTTATTTTTCATTATCTATTTTCATATAAAACGAAGTTGACGTAGAATTTAATTTGTTGTGGCTTCTTATGAAGTAAATATTCAAATGATCTATTATGCTTATAGCAGAGGACTCTGATTTAATTTGATGCATTGGAGATGTTTTTCATTTAAGGTTGCCAGATTTAATTTTATTTTTTTTTGCTTTTGTAATTTTTATGTCAAGTCGAAATATGATAAATAAATTAAAATGAAGGGAGTAAAGCAACGACTGATACATTACTCTTCATTTTATGTGTCCTCCTCATCTAGCCGGTGATCAAACTTTCTAGTGATGAAAAACAACGGTAAATATTTTCGTGAAAATGTTCAAAGGCTCTCCACTTTGCAGCGAAGACATAATTATTTATGTAAAGAAGACCATAGGAACAATTCAGGTTTCACATTCTTATCCACCAAAAAAAAAAACTACTTCAATATGAGACAAAATTAAAAATTAAAATTGTTATAGTAGTTGTGTGTAATATCTCAAAAATTGTAATCTTTCTGTATGTGTATTGGTACGAACTTGATGACTTCTAACTGTATGCATGTGTTAGGATACATTTTTAAGTATTTAAAGTGCATTAGATGTGGTTTAGGGTCATATGAAATTTCTAACATCAAGACAGGTTCAAAAAATTTCTATCAAAGAAGTTTTTGCATGAGTCTATGTGGTTTAGGGTCATATGGAATCTCTTACACCAAGGCAGATTCAAAAAATTTCTATCAGAGAAGTTTTTGCATGAGTCTATATAAGGATCAACTTGAAATAATCACATCATTTCTAAATATATAAAGAGTTAGGTCCATGACCTATCAAATTAAAGGTCTACTAGTTTTATTTCGAATGCCACCAAATTTGCATCAGAGTTAGGTTAAAAAGTTATGACTAATTTACTAGAGACGTTTTCACCTACCAACAACTCAACGACATGGAATATGAATATGGATCTTACTGTCCACTTGAATAAAATTTTATCTTCCAGCTCTGATTATTTATTTTTCTAGAAATATTATTTTTGTCCTAAAAGCTTTTGAAGAGTCATCTAAATGTACAGAAAATTAGTTTTTTCATAATTAAAACCCTGTCATTCACTCCTAAACTTGAATGTCCAACAATTCTTCCGTTAGTGTTGATATCTTTCAAGGTCCTTCATCAAAGTAAGTTCTTTTCCATAGAGTTTTAGCTTTCTGACTCAAATTTTTTCATCTACACATGAATCACTGATAGAAATCTTAACTATATTGTTTCCAAGAAAATGAACACAACTAACACTTATTCTTGGGAGATTATATTGAGACCTCCAAAACAAATAACACTTATTCCTAGTGCGAACAATGATTCAAGTTAATCCATAAATTTCAGGGCACATCAGTAACATTTTAAAAATAATTTAAAATGTCCTCAAACTATTGAAAATAGTACAAAAATGTTCTTTATTCACCTATTGACCCTAAAATACCCTTGATATCCACCTTTGGAGTCCAAACAGTGGCGGATCCAAAATTTTAAAGTTGTGGGTGCTCTCTTTGCTTAACAACAGCGAAATCAAAATTTTTACTGAGTAGTTCAAAACATAAAATGTAAATACACAACAAGCCAAAAAGTGCTCAACATCTATTATATATATAAAAAAAAATATCATTTTAAATATGTATAAATAATATATTTTTCGTCTAAGAAAGTTCAAATGAACTCCTTGGGCCAATGTAGCTCCGTCCTCATTTAGCTACAAATCATAAAATATAAGTGCATAAACTTAACACTTTTCATAAAAAGACGATCAAATTTGAAATCAGTAGTAAAAATAATCAATATGAACGACTTCTCACTATGTTTCTTTTCACTTGTCATAATTTTCTTTTTTCAAATTCAGACGATATCAATCTTGAGTAACATTTTCAGATATAATTTTTTTATCATATTGATGTAGAAAAAATTATAAATTATAGTACATTTAGTATAGTTTTTGAATATCGAAATTTTAATTTTAAAATATTGAGTTATTCTAATCTAATTTTTCTTTGAAAATTATAAGTTTGTAAAGTAAAACATGACAATTCTTATGAATGAGAAGAATAATATTTATTATCTTGAATAAAGGAAGGAAAAGTATTTATTTGTATACCACATTTTTTTTTTTAGAAAAATAGTAAAAGAGCAACTATAAATAAAGAAAAAATAGGAAATAACAAAAAAGTGGAAAAGTGTTGAGAGTAGGATTTGAACTTGGGACCAACAACAACACTACAAAACCCTTAACACCTACCTTGAACCATTGTACCAACCAAACCATTAATTTAATCGGTGCTCTATGTTATATTTATACCATTTTTCTTAATTTCTACATAGATATATAATATCTGGTACTAAATTAATGGGTGCTGGAGCATCCGACGGACTCCATGTGGGTCCTCCCCTGGGTATGGGAGAGGTGTATCTAAGCTTAGTTTGTCAAGTTGATGGGTGTTTTTAAGCTTATCAATAGTTCAGGGACAAAACGAATCATTCGTATCATGTTCGAGAGTGTATTTAAGTTTAGTTCACCAAGTTGAGAAGTGTTTTTAAGTCTATCAATAGTTTAGGAACGAAACTAATAATTTGTGTCAAATTCGAAGATATTTTTAGTCCTTGTCTCAAAAATGAAAGGTCTAGGATTGATTCTAGTCTTGAAAACATTTGAATTGGAAAGAAAAAAATAACTCTAAAATTTAGATTGACAATTGCATTTCATTGATCTTATGGTTTTCTTATTCACATTATACATGTGTCTTTATAAAGTAAGTTAGTGGATATTGCAATATTAAAGAGGCGTGTAGGGCTGGGGTTTTTAAACCACGAGTCTGCATGTTTTACATGTATTGATCAACTTGGGTATACAAGCCACGCTGGGAAATACACAAGCTTCAAACCACCACGTCTAGTTCTGTTGAATGAAAACATTATTTCATTACACAGATATATCATTATGAACTGAAAAGTCAAAACAATCATCTAGACTGCACTTCCCAGAAAAGAAAAAAAAAACTCAAATCAACTATCAGAGTCACAGATTTTCTCCTCCTTAGGTGGTGCAAACTGCCGGCTAAGCCGAGATCTTGTCCAGGGATCCATGGCTGGTCTCTGTGGGGGTTGAGGATTTGGTGGTTTGGATTGCCTAAGTTCATTTTCTCTATCAATAAACCTGTCAAAACAACACAAAGCTGATCAGACACTGGCTTATTATAGCCGTCCCTTCACAATCTTTTGAACCAGTATACCATTTTATGTGTGGTTTAAGTACTAAAATCATCTGGAAGATATTTACGAGCAAAAATTTAAAATGAGAATCTTACTCTATATAGGCCATTGGTGCAGCATCACCTACTCGAATGCGAGTACGGAGCATTCTCGTGTATCCACCAGCTCTATCTCTGTAACATATGAAATTTAAGATATTTACAACCACAGAACTATAACAAATTATTAGTAAACTTAAGAAAAGAATCATATATTTAGGTAGAAAGTTCAAGGTCTGAGGTTTACTTGTATCTGTAAGCCAATTCAGTAAAGAGCTTATGAATGACATCATCCCCACGCACAAAGGCAGCTGCCTGCCTTGCAGCAGATAGACTTCCCTGCAATAGTTCAAAAAGTGCCAAAATATAAACAAGTCAAAAAACATAACACCTCAAAGAGGACAATTACTCAGAGAACAAGGAGAGAAAACAGAGCAAATAACTACCAATATTTGTCAGAAAAGTTATTATTTATTACTCTTATTATTATTATGTATTTATTCCTTATTTATAATGATATGTTTTGATAAACCGAAAAAATCCCTGAGGCTGCACGGTTCGTAACTTGGTGGATGATGAACCTGCCCTATCTTTCTCCACTTAAATACAAACTTTTGTTTGTGGAAATATTCGAAATCATAACGTACACTTCAGATTCCATCTCAAGCTCATCTTTTGGTTTTCCAGATGAGAAATGCACAAAGGTTCCTGTTTTTGACCGTCACTGAAGCGAGATTTGAAACAAGAAATAGCCTTGCGAGTATTTCTATGTCGGGTTGCAAAAGAAACCAACAACGCCAAGGTCAAGCAACTTAAGCTCCAACAGTAAACACCACTACTACCATCAAGAAAGTGATCTAAATGATAATCCTTTCAGTTACCTAGTTTTTCACATTAAGACAATCCTTGTTAAACTAAAAAAGTAGTTTAGCCAAGTTGATACAAAGCTAAAAGGCTACAATATTTCATCAATTTCTTTCAATTTCAGCCTTGTGATTACACTCTCTCAAATCAAAAACCAAATAAAGAAACTTCCTATCCGTCACACGTTACTCATGGTGAAACATCACTATGCTTTTGCGTACACAAATTGCTCTCATTAGTAACATCGACTCCTTTGGTTGACTACTTTCTCCATTATAAACCTTTTCAGATTGGCATTTCTGACAAGAACTCCCTGATACTGTCCTATTCTTCCCTTGTCTTCCTCATGTTTTGAGATAAGTTCCCTATCTTCCTCATTAATTCTACTGTACTTCCATTTTCTATGCATGGACAAAAATCTACTTATTGTTCCCCATTATCAAGAAAGAGACAAGGAATGGGATCTGAGACTGGATGGCACTAAAATCCAAATTAGAAACTTCCCCAACTTTTTCAGGGCAATGAAAACCACATACTCTCATAAAAGCTTCATGTGCTCAATAGTAAATCTGCATCTTATATAAACTGGTTAAAGACAACTTCATAACACCATTGAGCAATCCCCCAAAACTTAAGTTTCCATTTGTCCTGATTCAAACTGAATCCTCTGGAGAAATCCTCAAGCATTTGGTACCAAAGCAGAACTTTCTTCAATGGAAATCAACCTTTACAGCAGAACTCTCCATCTCTTGCCCTACATGACTTAAAACACTTCCACCATCTTTCAGTAAGACTTTCACAAGATTAGTAGGAATAGGTCCACATCCAAAAAAAGCTCTACACATGTACCCTATCTGTTTGAAAAGTCCCATGCTCAAAAGATCAAAAGGGATTCTCATTAGATTAGTTAATGATCGCCCTGTTGTTTCCTTCTAAAATCTTGTGCACCCTGTGCTGAAGGACCATCAGTCAAGCAGCAAAGAGATACTTTCAACCACACACTTACTTCCTTCAAAGCTGTTCAGCTTCTGCCTTGAGGGAAACCTGAGAAATAGCAAGGCATCAGCTTCTGAAATGACCCCAACATTCCACCATGTTATTGCGCTCAGCCACTCAGTTGGGGTACAAGCACTAGTTACTGAGCTCGGAACAGCAAAGCATCACCTTACTCGGACACCTCCAGTCAAGTCAACTCTCATCGAGACCTTACCACCAATCTGAAATCAAATCTATTGACCCCGCCCATTTGACCATTTATGAAATTGGCAGACCAAGCAAGACTCCAAACATGCCAGCTTTCTTTGTGCATCATCCTTGACACTATAAACAAGCTTTCATCCCCCACCACAAATCATGGAACCACCAGTGAGGGATAGAGATGACTAGCAACCTCATCATCAATGAAAATAAATCAAAGCAATTGACTTTTCATAATGCAATGCATATGCTTAAATTACACAGTAAATCAGCTCTATTCTAGCTTCCTCAGACTACCCGATTTCTGACAAAAAAGAAGTGTCATCAGCTTCTCTACAGAAGATACTGCACACTCAAAATCAAAGAGAGAGGGCAAACGTTCTATAAAACTGGCCGTGAAGCTTGACTATTAATTTCATGGAACAAATGACATTGCTATGCCACTTGTATAAAGTGGATAGTCGAGATGCCATTTTAGATTTAAGAATTTATCAAATAAAAAATTATGTACAAACATTACTGATTGATTTGACTCTTTTTTTTGGCATTATATTTCAATTTTACTTTTAAGCGAAGTCATGGTATGCATTTCAAGGATAAACGAGATCAAATCAACACATTAACATTGTCGAGACTAAAATGACATATTAGCATTCTTTACATGCCAAAAAACTTTAGAATTTTTGTTTATTAGAAAAAATACTTAGAAATTTCAATCTCCCATCCATATTTGTACCTCCTTTCCAAGCTGAACCATATTATCGGCCAACCTTCTGACTTCCTTTGCCTGCATTCATACAAGAAAAACAGATGGATTAATCATCCGAAATATACAGTAAATCTAGCAGGTTGAGAAGACGAAATCCAAAATGATTTTAAAATGTTTTTATTCTAAAAAAAACCCAATGTCTAAATGCCTTAGATAAAACAAGATACACTTCAGATATCAAGGAAGCATTATACTTCAGAAGGATCTATCTTATTCCCTAAGTTCATTCATTATAGGTAAGGCATGAATTTCATGGCCTACGGACTCCCTCTTAAAGATGGTAGAATAAACAATAAATATTCACTTCAGCTATAGATTTTTAATTATTTTGATTGTATAACTATGATTTGTGTCCATAATTATTATTTGCACCTTTCTCCAGTAACGCTTGCATGTTATTTATATTTTGAGCTTTAAAGCCCCAAGAGGCAATTTTTTTTCACTTTCTAGAGTAGTGGCGATATCGACGATGATGCCACACATCATATTAGGGCAGCATGAAAAAAATGGAGGCTTTGCATCTGGAGTATTGTGTGATAAGAAGATACCACCTAAACTCAAAGGTAAATTTTACAGAATGATGGTTAGACCGTCTTTGTTGTATGGGATGGAATGTTGGTCAATCAAAAACTCACATGTTCAGAAGATGCAAGTCGCAGAGATGAGGATGTTGAGATGGATGTGTGGTCATACCAGGAATGATAAGATTAGGAATGAGACCATTCGGGAGAAGCTAGAGGTGGCCCCTGTGGCTGATAAGATGAGGGAAGCGAGACTGTGATGGTTTGGACATGTGCAGAGAAGAAGTATTGATGCTCCAGTTAGGAGGTGTGAGAGGGTGGATTTAGGAGTTACACAGAGGAGTAGAGGTAGACCAAAGAAATATTGGGAGAAGGTGATCAGACAAGATATGGCAAAACTTGATCTCACCGAGGACATGACCTTAGATAGAAAGGAGTGGAGATCATGAATTAGAGTAGCAGGCTAATAGGTTAGTAGGATTATGTTGATGTCTGACCTTGGGGTATAGTAGGGTAGTAGGATTAGTCGTGTTTTTATATCTTGTGTTGACATTATTCGTCATATATATATTGATTTTTATCATATTTACACACTATCATGTGTTTTTCGTTATTAGTTGTTCTTCCTGTTTCCATTTCTTTTCCCTTCTTTTCATATCTACTTTATTCTGCCATGAGACGAGGGTTCCCAGGAAACAACCTCTCTACCTTGTGAGGTAGTGGTAAGGTTTGCACATTCTACTCTTCCCAGACCCCACTTGTGGGATTCCACTAGGTATATTGTTGTTGTTGCTTGTTTCCAGTTTTGATAACACCGGCACAAGATGTTCATAAGAACATAAGGAACAAACAAGAACTCAAACAAGGAGTCACATCATTCCTCTCGAGATCATTTAACGTTGTCTTAAAAAGCAATCACAACTGTCATGTTGAAGATGTCTGAGAATCTCAAATAAGAGAATGAATTTTGTTTTTTTCTAAGGAAGATATTTTTTTTTAATTAAGAAATGGATATACAATACTAAAATGCAAGACGAAAAACATAAAGCCCCAAGCAGTCAGTGACTTCCTTTTCCAATAGTTGATTCCACTCTCTTCTAAATATGCTAATGTTGACTTCATATCTTTGTCCTAGAACACTTTATCAATCCAAACAAGCCAAATACACCAGAGTTTAAACCGTAGGACATATCCAGAAACATTACCTTCAGTAGTTTTATCAGACCACAAAAGTAGAAAGAATTTGCTCAAACTATGACACAAACTTCTCATCATTATAAAACGCCATAATAATGCCCTAGCAGAAGGGCAACCCACGACAGATATGGATTGCTCTACTGCTATGTATGCACATATAGACCAGCTAAATCTAATATCCTCATTTGATGTCTATATTGCAGGAAGTGCCAAGTGTGAAATCTACAATGGACAACAATCATGGACAATCTTTCATTTTAGGAACCTTCACTTCCCCAAAAAAGATAGGAGTAACAAAAAAACTGTTAGAATTGTAAACTTACTTGAACCGTAAAGACAAAACAATACTGAGACGACAACCTTTTTTGGACAAAGGTAACCAAAAAAGGAAAAAGGAAAAAGGAAAATGGAATAAGGGCTAGTAGATCAAATTTGAATTTCCATGAAATTAAGTCCTTGGAGTTGGAAAATGAAAAGAGTGGAGCACTGCAATGTTAGGGATAACCTCATACAACATAGCAAATACCAGACAAAGAAACATTGCCTATGAGACCCTCCCGAAAAACCAAACACATTCATAATCACCAATTCAAATGATTGAAGAGAAGTAATACACTCCCATATCTTGCATCCCAAGCACTCTAACAAAGAGAGGACATCCTAGATTTTGATCACAACAGAACAACCTTTTTGCTAATAAGAAAAAGACTAATAGACACCAAGATCCAAACTGCATAACCAAATCCAAACTGACAGAGGGTCTCTCCATATGTTATGAGTCCCTTTACGAAGAAAATAATGCAACAGACACTCAATTTTCTCAACCACCCATTTCGGAAAACTGAAGCAAATACATCAAGTAAAAAGAACACCAAAAATGTTCACCATGAGATCCCAAAAGGTGATACAACAAGGGCAAGTGGGATACTCCACAAAATCATCCCAATATACGTAAAGGGAAACATAAGATAGAGAACCCAGGCATGCCCCCAAGGCCTAATTCAAGTGGCAAAAGTTGAAGGACTTGTGACTAAGGTCTCAGGTTCGAGCCCTGCTCCATGTGAACTAAACCTAGTTTTAAGTGGAGAAGAGTACAAGATCAGGTCATTTATGCCAAGTTTCAAAAGTTGCAGTTGGTCCTATGGGTTGGCCCCAAACACATTTCTTAGTCATAAAAAGAAAGGATTGAGAACCCAGCCCCAGAAGTGAATCTTTTGGTTTTATAATTATTAATAAAATTCATGGCTAAAGCCCCATCCATATTTATTTCAACAGAGATCCAACGGCTAACAACACTGCAAAGGTTTAAAAGATCAACAAATAGTAACTTTCCAAACAGAAAATAGAACTTCGCTACTTCAAATGATAAAACATTAAGATCATGTATACCTAGTCCAGAGCTAGTAATCAAACAATAATCTTCCTCCTCTTAACAACCGACATTATCCATTCACAACTGTTGTTGTTGATATATGAAATTTTCAACATCCAACTGCTACTGACTAACACTGTGGCGGAAACTTTAACCAAGTGTGCAGCCTAGAAAAATGGAGACAGGAAGGGAAAGTTATGGAAACACCCACTTGTTTAGATATCTGATTAGAATTTTGGATGGCTTAGTGTACATAGTACACCATTTAGTTCTTTCAAACTAGCAACACTACTGCGGTGAATTATCAATGAAATCCAATTCTTTATCACAAAAAAAGAAAAAACAAATCCCTGCAACCCAACATCTTTACAAATGTCTGGTAATATGCATGACATACATTCCTTATGAGTTAACCAGCTAATCAAAGAATAGCAAACACAGATCTTTGCAGACAAAACCAAAGCAATACAAAGCCAAATGTAAGAATACAAAGCTGCTATTACCTTAGCAACGGTGGTTTCAATCCGCTCGTGCTTCACTAATTGTGACACCATTGTCCTACAAAAAAAAACTCATCCCAAATCAATAAAAACTTCTTGAAGAACACAGAGTAGATAGGAGAATAACCAGGGAGAAAATAGGAACCTGAGCATGGACATCCGATGTCCCGTCGGACGATTCAATTTCCTGAATTTGGTCATTTTGGATCACCGGAGAAACGGGAAAGAGGAGAGGAATAGTGAAGAGTGTAAAACCCTGATTTTCGAGGTTTTAGGGGAGGGTCCGTAACCCGTTTTCTTTTCGGATCTGTTAGTGAAAAAGCCCATTTTAGTTTTGGTCCATTACTTTTTAAAGGAAATTTTACCAAAATACACAATATATCTTAATGTAATTTCAAATATTTCCTATCAAATTAAAAAATTATCAAAATCTCTTTTTCTCATATTTTTCGCTTCCACACCGATACACTTCTTAACTTACACCACTATCACGTTTTTTTCTCCTAAATTCAAGGCGTGAATCCAACTTCCCTTAACTTCCCTCCAATCTACAGTTTCTATCTTTATACGGTTTCAAATTTAAAAAACAAGGTAGGTCTTCTTCCTCTTGCAAATATCATTATTGTTAGCCATTTTTTTCAAAATTTATAAACTGATACGCATGGATAAACAGTCATTTAGCATTGGTATTTCTCAAATAGAGGTTGAACGAGATGGTGTGTATGATTCTGCTGAACAAAATTTTCATGAAAATAGATCTAAACATACCCACGACCTTATCGCGATGAAGAAGAAGCAAAATATGGGAGAGAAGAAGGATAAAGCTTCAACTTTGAAGTCTGC
>JBCEWC010010526.1:0-17554 GCA_038996855.1 Solanum aculeatissimum | reverse complement strand
TTTTTATTATGTGTGGGGATCTATGGGTCTATATGGGTACCCATACTTTACCCATTTTGACCATATTTGTATGAGCTCTTAAACTAGATCAACTCATATTTACCATTTTGAAAATATGAGTGATGCATTAAAATAAATATGGATTAAATGGACTCATTTACCTTATATGGGTTGAAATTGACACCCCTAGATGTATGTTTCCAATTCATCATTTTTTGGATATACAAAGTTACCCTTTTCTCAAAAAAGAAAATTTTTTGGAGTTTAAGTAAGAAACAGGAAGGCTAAATACCTAGATAGCCTCTTAAACTTGGCACAATTTGTAAGGTAACCTTATAGACTTATGAAGTGACCGGATAGATGCTTTAACTTGACAAAAATAGGGCATATAAGCACCTCGTGCTGACAGGGAAAATCATGTGTTTTGTACTCATATCTGGGCACGTGAGAAAACCTAAATTATGTATTTTTGCTTGTTTTGTTTCTTCTCAAGCAATGATAATAGAAAAAGAAGCTCCTCGCCTCATCTTCAGCACATAATAAACGGAAAAAAAAATACAGTTCTTATGTTTAAATATTTCCTTTTTAATAAAATCTTGAAAATGATTCGCCCATCAAAGTTAAATTTGAGGCCCATCGCTAAAGTCTAATCGACATTGAGCCTTCTCTCCTCAGTGTTTTTGATTCTGTATGTTATTACTATTAGAACCTGTATCTTATGTATAGTTGTTGATGGTGCTTAATTGCTTATATATAAAAGAGAAGAAACTAAAGAAAAAGAGAGATGGGAGCAAGGGTTGAGGCAGGGTCTGCAGAGAAGAAATGAGAGAGGGATATAGGTGGGTGGTGGTGGGGTGGGGGCCAGAAAGGGAGAAATCAATGGGGGATTGCTGTAGGGTGCAGATGAAAAGAATAAGTGGGGTAGTTGGGATGTAGTCTCGTAGGGGAGGGAGTTGTTTTTTTAATTACTTTTCTTTTTTTTACACGGGTCTTTATTCATTCGTTATTCGATACATCACTAGCAAATGTTTTTCATGCGCTTGGTTTTGCTGAACTATGTGTTTAAAAGACACATTTTAATCAAGTATCTAGTTGGTTACTCTGTAAGTTTATGAGGCTAACTTACAAAACATGCCAAGTTTAAGGGGCTATCTAGGTATTTGGCCAAACAAGAAAGAGAAACAATAAGGGCAAATGATACTAGGTGTAGTTTAAAACTATCCAAAATGTCTTCTGATTATATAGTTTTTATCGAAAGTGAGCCTTCAAATCATCCAAAAGCTTCTGCTAAGTTCTTATAATTGTTTTCACTGCAACCAAATATTTAAAATCTGTCTTGGTGTTACAAAGCTTACATTTAGGAATTTCTTTTCCTGGGAAGGTGGCTCCAACTGTTACATTCAACAATCTATCTGTATGCAACTAAACAGCGACAACCAATAAGGAAGGGATAAACAATAATAAATGTTACCTTTTGTGGAATCAGATTGTATTTATACATGTAGAAGTTCAGTGACATAAAGTCAAATCCCATAGAAGTCTGTTATCTTGGACCAGTTGACATATTTAAGGTTGGTTTTCCTGACTGAGGTGGTCCATGATAATGTTGATCCTTTGCTAGTTTGACTTACTTTTACTTCTATATATTTTGTAAGATGAGGATATGAAATGAGCTGAAGTGGGGATTCATATAGCCGACCCCAACTTGTTTGGGACTGAGGCGTTATTGTTGTCATATTGATGATAGGTTGGTGTTCATGGTTAGATGCTTAAAAGTGTTCCTAAATTTAGACGTTTCATGATAAGTTATGCACCCATCATCATTCAAGGGCCAAAGCTGGATCCCATCATTTGAAAAACCTGCCTGCTGTTTCTGTCCTGCCATGAGTGACCATGTGTTTCACCCATGTGGTTGTGTTAGATGATAATCTTTCGTAGGATTGACATCTCACTTGAAGTTTGTTCATTTCCTGCAGTACATATTTCTCACAAACATCTCATCACGTACTAAATCTGGCACTTCTATTTTCCTGCTTCGTCTTATCACATTTATATATTTGAATGGTTTCAGCATTCTAGAATATCTGTAAATTCACTTCAATTTAAAAAGAATGTAACCCGAGTACTTTATATACAGGTCGCTGCAGTGTCCTTAAATGATTCAGAGGCATTGACTCCTGTAAATGTAAATTCCAACTTTTTTATCCAGCCTCCGGGAAGTGTGCCTTCAGGAAGAGGCCAAATGAAAATTAAGCCACAGCCTACATGGTGTGATGTTTGCAAACTTCCATTTAACAGCCAAACTGTTCTTGACCAACATAACTTAGGCAAAAAACACAAAAGAAGTTTGGATAAATCAAGAGGAGGCAGTGTAATCATAGCTCCTACTTCTGCTTCTCTTGTCGCTTCTGCAGCATCCGACAACTCATTTGTTGGACTGCAACAGAAGCCTAACGAGGTGAATTCAGCAAATGGACAAGTTGAGAATTTGGAGACGAAAAAACGAAAACTTTTGGAGGAAGTGGCCATAGACAAGGTCCGTATTTGTCTTCCTTGCGACGTGATTTGCAACAGTGAGACTTCTTTCCAAACTCATCTCATAGGTAAAAAGCACATTGTTAACATGGCAAAGCAACAGAGTTCTGTCCCTGCTTCTGCATCTCTTGTTCCTTCAGAGGCGTCAGCCAACTCATTTATTGGACCACAAGAGAAGCCTGACATGGTAAATTCTGGAAATGGGCAAGATGCAACAAAGGCGGCAGCTGAGCTGATTGGGGATCTGGAGATCAAGACACAAATGATTTTGCAACGAGGAGCAGCCATAAGTGAGGTCCGCAAGTGTCTTGTATGTAATGTGGTTTGCAACAGTGAGACTGTTTTCAGTCATCATCTTGCTGGTAAAAAGCACATTGTTAACATGACAAAGCAAGCATCTGGAGTAGCCCCTGTCAATTAGAATGGGAATTCTGATGGAAATTTGGAGGAGATGACGCTCGTTCTTGTTTCATTGTTCAGGTTTCTAATAGCTGATGTGGATAGTGAAATTGTAAATGGCATTATGTGCAATATGTGTGATATTAGTAATACCTTGCTTGATACCAATAGATTTCCTGAAAGTGGATCGCATTAGCTTTTGCCAAAGTAAGTGAACAGTATTCTTACTTGATGTTGGCATAGAAACAAAAATGTACATGTTCCTGGGATGAAAATACTAGGAATATTTGTGCACTTGCGTAGTTATCTTGCTTAGTTTATTGCATTTAGTGTCCATTTAGATTGGCTTATTTTAGGTGCTTTTAAGCAATTTGAAGTGTTTGGGTAAAGTTAAAAATCGTTTATAAGCACTTATTTTTAAAGTAAAATAAATCTAAAGCCATAAGTTAGAAATTCTAACTTCTGGAAGTCAATCCAAATGGGCTCGTAATTTCTTTATGCTCGATTTGTTTTGATTTTTGATTGATGAAGTAGAAAAAAAATGGAGCAATTTGATTTTGGATTTGCCCAAGGCATTATTATAAATTGAAAAATAAGGCAAGTAACTTATCGTAGAAAATTATGTAAAATGTTAAATTACCGTGCTTTAAAGCCTGCTAAGGAGCAACATCAGTGTAAATAGGTATCATTGGACTATAAGACTCTCCCCCTTTCAATTTGTATGACATTATTTGATTTGAGTATGAAACAAGCTCTCAACATTTATTTGATTATAAAATATTTTATTAAATCATGCTCTACTCACTTCTTTTAAATCATGTAATATCATTTGATTAGACATAAGATTTTTTTAAAAAACAAAATTATCGTCTAAATAAATATTTAAATATTTTTATAATAGGTTAAAATTTCTGTCGGTCAGTGAACTTAATTTAATGAATGTGCGAAAAGTCTTTTCCGGGATGGGGAAACGTGACATGCTGCTATTCTATACTAACAAAAATTTAAAATAATAATTTATACGTTTTTCAATTCAATTTATTATTTTTCTTGATTTTTTAATTTATTTTTAAAAAAACTTATTTTTCTTTTATGTTTTAATTTCTAATTCTAGTATAACATATTTAAGATCACAAGACTAAAAGATATTTTTATACATTTTATATTTGTTATTTTTAATTTAAAATAATAAGATTCGAAAGTTTTTTTTTTTTACTTTTAAAAATTTCATGTCAAGTCAAAATATAACATATAAATTGAAATAGAGGAGTATATAATTATAGATTAAAAGGTTTTTGTTTTAGGAATTGTAATAAGTTACTTTCCCTCTTCAATTTTTTACTTATTCAGTATTGACTTAACACACATCTTAAAAAATAATAAATAAAATGATAATTTCATCATATCACTTTTTGAATATAATAAGTTTAATATTTTGAGAAACACATTGAGAAATAACATAATTAATAATAATAATTAGAAATTAAATAATAAATTAATTCTTAATTTTGTAAGCTAAACAAGTAAAAGTGGCAGTTACTTTTTAGCGTGATAAATAAGTAAAAAGTAGACGGACAAAGTATTTATCTTCTAATGTATATTTTCTTCGTTAATTTTATTAGTGCTTACTGAAAACACATAATTCAAAATACTTTTATTTAGAAAATAAAGATATAAGATAGCATTTGTTTTTATTTATAGTCAATAAATGTTAAAATAAATTATTTATGATAAAAAAAAAATACTAAACCTAAAATAAAAGAGTAAATAAAAATAATTTTATTTTATTATTTTATTAATTAGTGCTTTTTAAAGTAGCCTAAAATATGATAAATATAAAAATACTTTGCATCCACATACAACCAAAAAAACTTAAAAGATAGAATATCTAGAGATTACTCTAGTTGACGTGTTTTATTTAAACTATTAATCATCGTAATTACTCTTTAAACTTGATTATTTGATGATTTTTACCTTCTCAATGTGATTTGAAAAAGAAAGAGAGAGACTACACTCTTTTTTTAACTTTTAAGCGCGTGAAGATGAATATCCTTTGTTGATTTTTTTTTTTCAATATATAGGTTAGATATAAATATTTTGATATATAAATATGTTGAATATCATTAATACAAAAAAATCACCATTTTATGTTCTAAAAGTATGAACACCTTTGACAAAAATGTTGATTTAGCCATTAATATGATGCAAATTTTATTTTCAATGAAATTGCCGACTTATTTCAACTATTTCTTTTAATTTAGTATTTTTTGTTTAGATCAATTTGGATTTATTTTTTTTCCTCAAACTTCATAATTTTAGCCAAATAAGTTAGTACTATATATTTCTTCCATATATTTCTTTTATATTTATGCCCTCAATCATTAAAATTTGTGTGTTGATGTCATGTTGATATTAGCACCCACCTTATATGATATATCAATAGGGAACAATATACCGGCGGGCTATCATAGAAGATTAAGCTCAATCCTATGTGATACCGATATGGTATCAATATACCGACAGAGTATAACAAAAAATATATTTTATACTAAATTTAGAATTTAATAAATTTGTGACTTTAATTATTTTATTTATTATAAAAAGAGTTAAAATTATATAATATAGATATGGTATCAATATACCAATGGAGTATCACAGAGAATTATGTCCAGTCCTATATGATATCAATATACCGACGGAGTATCACAAGAATATATTTTCTTCTAACTTAGAGTTTAATAAATAAGTCTGTCATTTTAATAATTTTCTCTTAATTGTTCTATTTCTTAAAAAAAAAACCAAAATACCGATAGGATATCAATACACCGATGGAATATCACAACGTTTTAAGTTTCGGTCCTATGCGATATCGATATGATATCGATATACTGACGGATTATCACAATAAATATATTTCTATTAATTTAGAATTTAATAATTTTTTAATCGTTTCTTATTTATTCTTAAAAAAAACGCATAATCTTATATGATACTAATAGGGTATCAAGATACCGCTAGGGTATCAAAGAGGATTGAGCTCATTCTATATGATACCGATATGGTGTGTATATATCATCGGAGCATCGCAGAGGATTATTTCATACTATTCATGCTAACGTCATGTTGACGTCATGGGCGAATTAAAAAGGAGAAAGTAGGGTAAAGGAGTAAATAGTTTGAGTCATGGGTCCATTAAAGATAAATAATTTGGGTTGAGTCCAATTTAAGTAAATAATTTCATAGCGGGTCTATTTTGTGTAGTTTTCCCTCATTATAATTGTGTATCTTTTTTTTCCAGACTAAGGCTAACTAATTTTTGAAAGATTAAGTCCATGTGTCTTCCAATTTATCTACTATTAAAATTCACGCGCTAACATCAGCATATGAGTGATAGAGTATCACTGAGGATTAAACTCAGTCCTATATGATACCGATATAGTATCAATATGCCGACAGAGGATTAAGCCCGGTCTTATATGATATCAATATGACATCAATATACAGACATAGTATTATAAAGATTATACATTCTACTAATTTAGAATCAAATAAATAAGATTGTGACTTTAATAAATTTCTCTTAATATTTGTTTATCTATTTCTTAAAAAAGGAGCTCAAATTATATGATATCGATAAAGTATCAGAGAGGATGAAGTTCAGTCCTATATGATACCGATATAGTATAAATATACCGACAGAGTATTACAAAGAATATATTTTTCACTAATTTAAAGTTTAATAAATAAGAGTCTAACTTTTAATAATTTTCTCTAAATTATTTCTTATTTATTTCTTTTAAAAAATAGTTCAATCCTATATGATATTGAGAGTGTATCAATATACCGATGGAGTATCACAGAGGATTAAGTTCGGTCCTTATGATACTGATATGGATCAATATACCAATGGAGTATCACAAAGAATATATTTTCTACTAATTTAGAGTTCAATAATTTTGTTTAATTGTTTCTAATTTATTTCTTAAAAAAAAAACCCAATCATATATGATACCGATATAATATCAATATATCGACGGAGTATTACAGAGAATTAAACTTAATTCTATATGATACTAGTATGATATTAATATACTGATAGATTGTCAAAGAGGATTAATTCATGACAATAATTCTGACATCATACTTAAGGATAAGTGGCCGGATAAATAATTTGAATCATGAATTCATTAAAAGTAAATAGTTTGAATTAGGTTCAAGTTGAGTAAATAATTTTATAATTGAATCTATTTTGTATAATTTTCTGTTAATTTTTAAAATTATTTTTAGTCAAGTAAAAAGATTTGACCAAACAATGAAACTGCAATTGGGTACTTCTTCTTTATTTGTTATTTATATATAATGTTTATTTATTCTAATTTTCTTTTCCTTTTTTTGGGTCAATATCTATTTTTAGTGAAATAAATATTTTTAGTAGAATAATAAAGTTTTACTTGTACAGTTCTTACTTATTATATCTTGTTTAAAGAAAATGATTATTTGTTTCAATAATATAATTTTTTTCCTTTTCACATTAAATTCTCTTAAAAATGAAGTTCATGCAAAATTAATTTCACCCGGGAAACAAAATTTAAAAATTAAGGAATTTTAAAAACAAAATTTATTTTTAAAAAGTATAATGTGGACAAAATATTTCGTGACATGCGAATATATCTCACTCACTTATGATGACACTGTATGAAAGTAAAGATTATCGAAATTGTTAACTTTAGAAAGATAATTAAAAATTTAAAACTACTACTCCCTCTGTCTTGACACCCTTTTTTTTTTTGTCTGTTTCAAAAAGAATGTCGTCTTACTTTAATTGAAAATAATTTACCTTTAAAATTTTTTTTACTCTTAATAAAATAATTCTCAACCACATAAATATTTAAGAATTATTTTAGATCACAAGTTTCAATTTTATTTTTTTTTAAACATCGTACCAAATCAAACAATGTTACATAAATGAGGAGGGAGTAATGATTTAGAAGGAATTTGCATAAAAACATTAATGAAATTGCCCCAGAAATGTGTAAATAATGCCTAATGCATCGTGCCTTACACGACTTATTCTTCTTGAACACAGCGAGAATCAGAAAAATAAAATATCAAAGTCAAATTCTCATAAATTTATCTTTAATGAGAGTTTGTGTACCATAAGAAGTTCATCTTTGTTTGCATTGTTTATTTTTTATTTTGCATTTTTCGTATCGTTTGAATTAATATTTTATTAGGTGAAGGGGCGGGAAAAAAAGAAAAATGAAATGAAGTCATCACTGCATTACAAACTTATCTATATATTAGTAAACGCGACCCGGATGTTGATCAAACCCAATAAATATGTTTGATTGTTTTTACACTTTTATTCGTATAATTAAATTTGAAATATAATATTTTATATTATAAATACAATTTTGATCTTTGGATTAGAATACACATGAGACAATAAATACAATCTTGACCTTTGGATGTGTTGATGGAAAGGGCACTCATCAAATCGGAAAGAGTCATGGCTCGGTCATGACTATGAATAATATCTAGAATCCCAAGTTGAATAGCACATTTGAGAATTGAGTAATGATTTTATATTAATTTTAAATAATATATGTTACTTATTTTTTTTCAATTTATGTTTCACGTATAAAATTTTGAGAGTCAATTATATTTTTTCAGTTCTTGATTAAATTATTAATTATTGTAAGTGGATCCTACTTCTGCTGCAGAAGGAAAATTGAAGAGCTCCTACTAGGTTCAAACGCATGGAGTGTCATGCCCCAACCCCTCCAAGCCAAGCAGTCAATTTGTTATTTTTAAAGAAAACACACAACTTAAGCAGATGTGTTGATGTCAAGCTATGCGTTTATTCTCACTTATCAGTAATGATTGTTATTTTTAAAGGAAACACAACTTAAGCAGACGTGTTGATGCCAAGCTATGTGCTTATTCCTACTTATTAGTAATGACAATGCTAACTCTTATTTTAATCCTACCAAATCTTTTTAATTGTTAATTATAGTGACTAAATAATTAAAAGAATGGGTTACAAGATTGTAATTGTATGAAATAAAAGTAAAACTATTATAATATATGACCTAGTAATCTAGGTTACTTATAGATGAAGTTTTCAATGGAACACCAATGTATATAAATTTAAAATGCAATCGAAAAATTACTAGTATATCAACTTATCAAGCGTAGCGTATTAGTTATTAGTTTCGTTTTCTTTGTATTAAACTTTTTTAATTGACATTAAATTAAATCAAGAATTATTATTTTTAACTTGATATACACCTTAACATATACAATAAAAAAATAATAAGGGTAATATTATTATATTACCTTTTAAAAATATATTAAATTTAATGATTTGAAAAATGTATTAGATGTTAAATAATTTTAACAACAAGAGTAAAATGAACACAAATGAGTGAATAATTCATTGATTTTTCAAACTGGACAAATATTATTGAACATCTGTTTTATAAAAAGTGAACAAGTAAAGATAGACGGGAGAATATTGGTTAAGTGAAATTAGTAATCGAATTCCCATCAATAAAAAAAAGGGGTTTAAATAATCAATTAATTATTACTCTCTCTATCCATTTTTACTTATTCGTTATACTAAAAATGAATGCACAATACTATTTGTCAAATTTATGAAATTAAGAGATAATTTTATATTTAATTTTTTAATTATTCTTATTATTAATTATAGTTATTTTTTTATTATATTTTTTAAAATATTATATTTTGTTATATTCAAACTGTAATATGATAAAATTATTTTTTATTTATTTTAAAATATTGTTAGAGGAATGGAATAAAATCTCCCATCAATTTTTAAAGTAGGAATTGATTTATTTTCTCTCTTCAACATTTTTATCATCATTTTGAAATTTTCACTTCCCACCTGTTCCTTTTGTTTTTTTTGGGTAGTGTCGTATAAGTTTTTCGTACAATAATAAATAGATTAACAAATTCATTATTAAAAATTTATTTTTTCCCTGAAATAGAGAAAGAATTATCCATCAAATTAGAAAAAACACATAATAACAGAAAAATAGGCAATTACCATCTCACCATCCCCCTTTTCTGTCTCTCTGTATTCCATTCTTCTCATCTCCGGGAGAAAATTAGCTCATTTCAGCTCAAGAACAAATTCCCACCTCCAATTTTCATCGGGTTTATTCAAATTTTCGTTATTTGGGGTTGATTAATTCATTCGTTTTATACAGAGATTTATTTTTTTGCACACACAGGTGTGTATTTTTATGTAGAAATTGATATAGGAAGCTGTAGACGTTTCCGTTTATACAATCTGCAGCTCGGTTTGGGTTTTTGGGTGGAGGTGAGAGAACGCAATACATTGGTCTCGAAAGCGACAGTTAACGTTAAGATCCTCAAAATTTCTGTTTTGGTGGATCTGATGGTGAAAAGAGCAAATTTGCACTGTTTAAGCATTACCCAGAACAGGAAAAGGGGTTAAGAATACTCAAATTGCTATTGTGGTGGATCTGATGGTGAAAAAGAGGATTTCTTGATTGTTTAACGATTACCCACTGCCCAGAATCAAGGGAGACATAGTGGGTGGCGTCCCTTATTTCAGGTAGATTTTCCTTAGGCCTGTTTGGAGTTGTAGTGAATTGGGGATAGGGGTGGTGATTGGAGTAAAGAAATTAGTTGGGGTGGAGAAGGGAGGAAGATGCAGCTGCACTTCTCACCTAGCATGAGAAGTATAACAATATCGAACAGCAATGGAGGGGTGGGTGATTTGATGAAGATCAAGGTCGCATCTCGTCAATTCTCTTACCGAACACTCTTTCACACCATACTTATCCTTGCTTTCTTGTTGCCATTTATCTTCATTCTCACTGCTCTTGTTACTCTTGAAGGTGTCAACAAGTGCTCCTCATTTGGTACTTGAATCTTTTTCCTTCCATTTACCTTTAGTGTATTGTTAGCTAGATCCTTAATATCTTTTCTCTGTTTTGTTTTCCTTTATTGTAATGTTAATTATATCATGTGCTGCTTCTCATTGTTGAAAATTGTTGCTTGAGGTGGAAATTTTAGTGTTTCTTTTTATTAGATAGCTTCTTATGTGTAGACTTCTAAATGCACCAGTTGAGCAACACTATATGATGATAGAAGGTACCAATAGGGTCAAGATAGACCTAAAGTCGCAAGAAGGTTAGTTCTCGAGAAAAGCTTAATCTCCAGTAAACAATGCAGAAGTAGCTAAAACTAGAACATAATGAAAGTATGAAAGCAAATGATCCATAAGGGTGATACCAATTAGTTGGGATTATAGTTTAGTTGCACTTACATTTAGTTTGGGTAGGAATAAGTGTGAGATTTAGAGAATCGATGATTTTCCTTCGGCAATATTTGATTAAATGGGGCGTAAATATAATGCAATATATGAAGGATTCTTTTCCTTGTTCTGAATTAGCTTGAACTTGAGGTATAGTTGAGTGGTCAGACGATAAAAGAAAGGAAGGTATAGCTGACTGATTGATTGGTTATTAGGTTTCCTGTATTTTGTCATAGTTCGACAGGGATTAAATTTTCTCTCACTGTTAGTGCGGCAGGAATTGTTTTATTTTTTAGTTTTTTGAGTGTTGTCTGATTTACTTATGCGGTGTTGATTATTGCTACCATTACCTTATCCAAGTATTTCAGTTTGATAACAAATACCCCTTAGAAAAGGAAAAGTGGGACAATTTGATATGAGTTGAAGTACTAAATATCTGTGCGCATTTGGATGGGGGTGGGGTGGGGTGGGGTGGGGGGGCTTATTGTTGTTTCAGGTATTTTGTTCTAATGGTATCTAGTAAGTGTGGCTTTAGATATTGCTTATTTGCACGTGTAACACATTCTCCAATGTATATGCTGTCAGTAATTATTGTTTGTTATCTACGTGTTTGTGCTATTTTGGATCGCAAGTTTCTTCGGTTCACAATTTCATATCACATAATTCATTTGCTTTGGGATGTTTTGAAATGTTGTTTCTCTGTTCCAAAGAAAGCTTTTGCTGGACAGGCTGTTTTGTTTTTTGGACCCAGCCTTCAAATACCAGTGTGTCTACAGGTTCTGTTTGAATTTGATCTCGTTGTTGGATCTAGTTGTGATGCTTGTACCTGCTGCTTCTTTCTTAATTCAGTTCCAGATATTGTCTGTTAAGGGTGCTAGTTTTCATTTTCTTTATGATTGTCCTGAGAATTCATAACTTCATTTCCTTCTCATTGATTTTCAGATTGTTTAGGCAGACGATTGGGACCAAAGCTCCTTGGGCGATCTGATGGTTCAGGGGTAAACAAACTTTCATCTACATTTTTGTTGCTGGTTTTATGTCATAGTTTTCAAATCTTCTGTTGAGCATTTGAGTTGAACACCCACCCTTGTTTTTCTTTTTGACAAGTTTAAGTGGAATGCCTTTCTTAACCCAAGCCTTTGACATTTTTTCTGTTTCAGCAGAAGCTTGTTAAGGATTTTGTTAAGATCCTCAATCAAGTGAACTCTGAGGAAGTGCCGGCCGGCTTGAAGCTCCCAGAGTCATATAGTCAACTGGTTTCTGAAGTAAAAAACAACAAGCACAGCACAAAAGAATTTGCTTTGATGTTGAAGGGAATGGTAGCATATCATTGATCTCTCTTTATTTGTGTACTATTTATTTCTAGACACATTAATTATGCATTTCCTTTTTGCTTTATAGTTTCTCTTGCCTTTTGTTTTGGGCATCATGTGCACTTGTGGGGATTGGCTGAATTACTTCTTTTTCCCCATTTTGTTTTGGGCAGGGACAAATACAGAAGTATGTGAATAATTGAATGAAATGCATGAGATTGGGTCATTAATAGCCAAGAACCCTTCCTCATGTCATACATAGCCTGATTGCTTGAGGATACCAAAACTTTTTTCTTCTCTGAATGTTATCCTATTGTTGTAGATTTTGTTGCACGTTTTCATTGTGATGTTTGCTATGCAATTGTTAGAATAGGAATAGGTATATATAGTCCTACTTAGAATAGAAATAGGAATAGTATATAGTTTCCTACTTGGTAAAGGATTGTATTATAGTGTCTATAAATAGGGTCTCTATGTAGTAATGCAGATACACAATTCAATAATAATTTTCTCCTATTTTTATCACATGGTATCAAAGTTTCTATGATCTTGGTAGAAAATTAAAAAAAAGCTTCCGTTGCCGGCGGGTGGCTATGACCCATATATGTCGCTCGTCTGACCACTGGTTATGCTAAACAAAATTAGGACCAATGAGATATGCATGAACTCCATGGTCAGGAGAAGAAAACTTAGTCAAAGAGGTCACCGTGTGTCATTTTCCAACGACTTTCTAGGGCTGTTTTGTGTCAATCCCATATCGGTAAGTGTTGCGTAAGTGACGTGCCATTTTTCTGGTGACTTCTTTCTCATATCTAATTTGTGTAGCATCATCCTTCTGGTGACTAGTTTTTCATATTTAATTTATGTAGGATCGTGCCATCTTTCCGGTGACTGCTTTCTCAAATCTAATTTGCTTAGGGTAGTGCCATCATTTCAACTTTACCCTTATAATTCTTTCTTTGTAGGGTTGTGCCTTCATTCCGACCCTACCCATATAATTTCATTTCTCAGATTGTGACCATTTTCAACCATTAGATCTACTAATCCGACGTATGAGCATGCTTCAACCAATTTTTTCAGTGATTTTCTTGTTTAAGATCTATTCATCTCTTGATTTCAAAACGATCTATATATATTATTTCATATTTGGAGCATTTCCAGGCGACCATTGCATTGTTTCCGACAGAACTGAGTTTTCATGCAACATTATAATTTTGTTTCAGATTTACTATTGCAAAAAAAAAAAAAAAGAGAGATATACTTAGATACTTGGGTTGGATTACAGTGATATTTTCTCTTTCATGGCTGAAATAGCACATGTCCGCCTTTTTCTATCTGTGGTTGTTCTTTATTGGCCTTTTAATTTATTGGACATTAAGAATGTTTTTTCCATGTCAAGGAAGAAGTCTATATGGAGCAACCATATAGTTTGCTGGACATTAAGAATGTTTTGCTGCTCAGGGGGAGTCTAGTAGCCTTGTATGTCGATTGTGTAGGTCACATGGTCTGAAACAGTGATCTCATGCTTGCCTTGGAAAGTTCAACATGGTAATTTAGGAATTTATCATCCTGTGTTTTATCGACATTATGCATCAAATTCAGTATTTCATGAGAAGACCAAGCAAATTGAGATTGATTGACATTATACATCAAATCCATTATTCCATGAGAAGACTAAGCACATTGAGATTGACTGTCAACTTTGTGAAGTTGAGTATCTCACCAATCACCTCATCGGTCCTCATATTAATTACATTTTTAACAAGTTAGGTATATATGACTTGTATGCACCAGCTTGAGGGGGAGTGTTAGAATAGGAATAGGTATATATAATACTACTTAGAATAGAAATAGGAACATGAATAGTATATAATTTCTTACTTGATAAAGGATTGTATTGTAGTGTCTATAAATAGGGTCTCTATGTAATAATGCAGGTACACAATTCAATAATAATTTTTTCCCTATATTTCTCACAGCAATGAACTAGGTGCTACATTTATTTGTTTGATATGCTGTAGCTTATCAGAAATCTAAAAATAAAGAATGTTTGGTATAAGTTGCTCGGACTCGGGTGCGCTTGTCTGATACAGGTATGGATCTACAGGTCGGATTCTTCATGATAAAAAATTTAAGATTCGAGATTACGGATATGGGTTTGGGGATTCGGCTAAAAGTAATTCAAGTATCTAAAAATTGAGTTATATGTCTTAATTATGAGACATTTTGTAGAAAACTTACAGGGTATTCTGAGGAGAAAATGTTGATCAAGAGGAGAATCCTAGAAGGAGAAAGGAAACAAACTAACATAGAAATTTCTTTACATAAAAGCCACCAAGTTATAAAAAAAGAATTTCTATATAAAAGCTATTTCCATTTTCTTCAATTCCTCCTTAGCTTTGGTTTTGATTACAAAAATCATTGTACTGTCCCTGGTTTATCCATCGATTTTGGTCAAAGTACCCAAAATCAGTTGACCAAATCTAGTACGAAAGCCACACCCACGTCGTGTTGACGCGAGTGTGGCATTGAAAATGAAGAGTCCGAGCAACATTATCTACCACATTAGTTGTGGTTCTTTATGCATTCAGATTCTGTGTATACATTCAGATGATCTGTTTATAGCAGCCCTTACTAAACTTTTCTTTACATTTTTCTTTTCATATGATGAATTCACTTTTTTGCAGATGGAGAGATATGAAAGAGAGATCAGGGAATCAAAATTCGCAGAGTTAACGAATAAACATTTTGCAGCAAGTGCAGTTCCAAAAGGCATTCACTGTCTTTCACTGCGGTTGACTGATGAATACTCGACCAATGCTCATGCACGCAAACAGTTGCCTTCACCAGAACTACTCCCTTCGCTTTCTGACAACTCATTGCACCATTTTGTACTGTCAACTGATAACATCCTAGCTGCGTCAGTTGTCGTCAATTCTGGCGTGCAGTCATCTCTAAAGCCTGAAAAGATTGTTTTCCATGTCATCACTGATAAGAAAACATATGCTGGCATGCATTCATGGTTTGCTCTGAATCCTGTCTCTCCTGCTATTGTGGAAGTTAAAGGTATTCATCAGTTTGACTGGTTGACAAGAGAAAACGTTCCAGTGCTTGAAGCAGTTGAGAGCCATTATGTGATTCGAAACTACTACCATGGAAATCATGTTGCAGGTGCCAATCTCAGTGATATAACTCCTCGCTCTTTTGCCTCAAAATTGCAGGCTAGAAGTCCAAAATATATATCCTTGCTAAATCATATCCGCATATATTTGCCAGAGGTAACACTTTGTCATATGTCATAAATTGTCTTCTGTCGCTCTAACTTATTATTTGGAAGAATACATTGTTGGGTCAAAAGGGCTTGACAAGAGAGGGATAACCTAGTAAGTACAAGTTTGGGAAGGGCCGCTGTTGAGATCCTGCATAGGGGTATGGAGGGGAGTGTGTTCTTTACCATATCAAAAAAAAAAAAGAAAGGAAAAAGTGAACTGTCAAGTCTAACAGGCTTACTTTTTATCCATTTCTTAGTGTCATATGCATCTATCTTGCATCCTATTGGACCTGGGCGGAGCTACCCTTGCCCGAGGGGTATCAACCGATACCCTTTCGTCGAAAAATTGCATTGTATAAATAGTTCAACATTTAGTTTAATAAATATTTATACAAGTGTTGACACATCTTGTCACAAGTTGAAGGTTTAGTGTAGTGGTTAAGGGGTTGCAAAAATTGTTTGAGGTCATGTGTTCTTTCCTTGGTAGTAGCATACATGTTTTTATTTGACACCCTTCGTAAAAATCCTGACTACGCCACTGCTATTAGATGAATACCACTGGTTTTAAATTTTTAATCACAACGCCTCAGAAAAACAATTCCAGGATAAATCTAGAGACAATGATAGTTCTAATTATGCAAAAATTATTTCTTAAGCAAATTGCCTGCTGTAGAATTTACTTTATTAATTCAACCTAAATTTAGTCAATTGTTGAGACTTTTGTTGTAGGATTTAGTATTTATACACCAGCAGTATGAAAACATTATCAGCTTATTCAGTATGTACACACAACCAGAGGCTATATGGTTTTCTACTCCTTACCCAAATTCTATGTTTGCATATTGCCAAAGATAACAGATTATTAAGCTCCACAATCATTTTCCATTCACTTGTCAATAGAATGGAATAATAGCGCTTCTCATACTTATGAACAAAACCATTGCATCTCCTACTGTGCATCAGTAGTTGTTAAAATATGCCAAATTGGAGCAT
Source organism: Solanum aculeatissimum (assembly GCA_038996855.1). Lineage (NCBI taxonomy): Eukaryota > Viridiplantae > Streptophyta > Magnoliopsida > Solanales > Solanaceae > Solanum > Solanum aculeatissimum. The sequence goes on along the minus strand of JBCEWC010010526.1, from coordinate 732 downwards.
AGGAGCATATGTTAGCGTTTTTTTCCTCGTTTTCTTCTTCTTGTTCCGTCATTTAGAAAATGTCCCATAAAGACTACAGGTGTGTAGCCCCAATTGCTTTCCATTTCAGCAAGAATCCCGATTTATATATAAGTTTTCTTCTGTTTTATTTTCTTGTCCTCCTTGCTTTTTGTTGGCTTTCAAATTTAAATTTTCCTATATTGGTGCTTTAGTCTTTCACATATTTTTGTATCTCAACTTCTGCACTGTATAGATATGTATGCTCTCTTGCTGGTACAAACATGAGATTTCTGTGTTGTATTTTGCAGCTCTTCCCGAACCTTGGTAAAGTGGTTTTTTTAGACGATGATATTGTAATTCAGCGTGACCTATCCCCCTTGTGGGATATTGATCTGAATGGTAAGGTGAATGGAGCTGTTGAGACCTGTAAAGGAGAAGATAAGTGGGTGATGTCTAAGCGATTCAGAAATTACTTCAATTTTTCTCATCCTCTCATTGCTAAGAATTTGAACCCCGACGAGTGTGCATGGGCTTATGGGATGAATATCTTTGACTTGCATGCATGGAGAAAGACGAGTATAAGAGATAGTTATCATTCATGGCTTAAAGAGGTAACTCATCTTCATGATTTCTTAGCCTAATCTTTAAGGGGTCATTTGGTTTGAATACAAGTTATGATGGGATAAGTTATGTTGGGATTAGTAATGATGGGATAAGTTATGTTGAGATTAT
>JBCEWC010010524.1:0-17557 GCA_038996855.1 Solanum aculeatissimum | reverse complement strand
AGGCTTCACCTCTATCAAAGCAGCAAGATATGCAGGTTCACCTCGTTTCAGGCCCTTCTCAAATCCAATAGCCGACAATAAGGCTATTGTTCTCTTGTTCTTCTTATCTTGAGCAGCAAACGGGTTTATCCCCTTCACAAATCTGGGATCCTTCTCACCCATGAACATTAGACCATCTAAATGAGAAATAGGGGCAACCTTAAATTTCCTCATGAAATCAATTCCCAGCAAAACATTGAAGTTGTCCAGTGGTACCACTGTCAACGTATGCACACCAGACCAGTGCTCAATTTTTAGAGGCACATCTACAGCCATGCCATAGCCTAGTTGTGCTGCAGAATTGACAACCTTCATCTTGGTTGGACAATTCGTCACTTTCAGCCCATAGTCCTTTATAATCTTGGAGGCAAACAATGTATGAGTAGCACCAGAGTCTACCATAACAACAACGTTTTTGTCTCCAATACTCATGTCAACATACATTAAAGAACTATAAGCGTCAGATAATTCCATAGAATCAGCAGCACTTACAAGGGCAATTTCAGTAGTGGCATCTTCCTCATCACTGTCCAGTCCACCAACAAATGCTAACGTGTTGATCAAACGTAGTGGATTGACATAAGCAGCAATCTCCTGTCCCTTCCCGCCGGTCTGCTTCTCCTCCTCAGCCAGGAGTGCATTTATCTTGGCCTGTTTTGGACAGTTCCTTGCTTGATGTCTCGGTTTCTGGCAAGTCCAGCAAACTTTCTCCCCACCCTGTTTATTGAAACTTGATGAGGCTACGTCCATCTTTCCCTTGCCTTTATCATTTCCCTCCGACTTTCGTTTGTCTTTCTTCCAGTCTCTGCTCTTCTCCTTCTTCTTAGACTTAGAAGAATGAGATGAGTCAGTGACGACATTAGTTGACCGAAAGTCGATCAAGGCATCAGCAGCAGCAATCGCACTAGGCAGATCTTGTACCTTCTGCCTGCACAACTCATTTTGTGCCCAACCCTGCATTTCGGAAATGAAATTGTGCAACTTATCTTCGTCTGACATGTTCTGAATGTCCAGCAGCAAAGACAAAAATTCTTTGACATAATCTCTTATTGATCCCACTTGCTTCAGACGCTTCAATCTATCCCCATCAACCCACGAAGAGTTGCTTGGCAAGAATTTCTCACGTAGTGCTTCCCTCAATTGCACCCACGTATTGACCCTGGGTCTATTTGTACTGTCATCATCAGCACATTTAGTCCGCCACCACAGAATATCTTCCCCACGAAGTAACGGACATCCATGGTCAATTTATCATTTTCTGGGACATGGGCAGTGGCAAAATAATGCTCCAAGTCCCACAGAAAATTTTCCAACTCCTTTGCCCCACGAATTCCATCAAATGACTTAGGCTCTGGAATTTTAATTTTGGCATGTTCTTCGCCTCCCCTGGGCATGTTTGCAGCACCCAAACGAAGAATATTGACTTCTGCCTTCAGATCTTCATTTTCCCTTTTCAGGCCCTCAGTTTGTGCATCAACAGAATTATGAAACGCCTGCAGTTCGGCCAACTGACCATCCACAACACCACGAAAAGTCAGCATTGCAACATCAATGCCCTGTATCTGCATGAGGACATTTGCCATGCCGTCTGCAGTGTCTGCCATGCCCAGAATGGCTTCCAAACGTGCAACCTTTTCTCGTAACTCGTTATACGAATTTCCCCCAGCCATTTTCGTGTTGAAACATACCTTTGCTTTGATACCAGTTGATATGGGGTCAACCCTTTTGATCTAACCCACATAGCAGTCTAGCACTTTTTAGACTCAGCCTACTTTTTGCCTACTTTTGATCCGATCCCAACACAAACCTTGACTATAAATTATGAACACAAGCAAGTACAGGAAACTAATCCCAACTTTGTTATTAACTCGTGCCAACAAAGATGCACCAAAAATACTTAGCCTAAAAATACTTTTTAGGCCACTCTTGCTGTCAAGACTGACTGCCTAGGCCTATTTATAGGCCACAGCATGCCCAGTCATGTGCCAACCATGTGCCTGCCAACTCAGTTGACATCCCCAACTGATAGGCATAATTTAAAATTCAAAATACAAGTTTATCCACTAATGCTGACATGTCAAAAACAGCTAGTAACAAATCCTAACAGCCAACTGCACACGCATGTGCAAGGCACATGCGGCCAACCTTCAAATTTGGCGCCAATGCCTAGACCTTGGCGCCCAGATTTGCTTCTGCCCAGCATGTCTGTGCCATGCCCAGACCCTGCAAGCGTTCCTGTGCCATGGCACAGGTCCTGCCCTGCACAGCTTGCCATTGGGGTCTGATTTGCTGCGTCTTGGACCCTGCTCAACACTTGGTCTCAAACTTGTCTTACCATGACCTTGCCTTGTCATAGCCATGTCTTGCCTTAGCTTGCCTATCTTTTCATGACTTAGCCACGTCCAACCTTGCATTTCCTTAGCTCACCCAGCCCTTGCCTTGCCTTAGCCACGTCTTGCCATATATGCCTTAGCCACACCACTGCCAAGGTCTTCTTTAATTGAACTTGATCTTGACTGAAGTCAAGGGGCCTTGGCTAGGATCATCAGGTAAATCACTAGCCAAGCCCGAACCGCTCGAACCATCGGGTTGAGGGTCTGACAGTTAGCTCAGGAACGCCAAGTTTGGTCTAGGACGACCCTTCATTTTATACTGGGGACTTTCGGATGCGATTTCATCCCAAGGAGCTTTCCGTTAAAAATTGTATATAAAGAAGTGAGACCCTCACTTTATTGTGGGAAGCTCCGTTGAAAATTTTGACCGCACCATTGGATCTAGAATGTCGAAATCCATATGGTTACATAGTTCATTTGTAAAAATCAGAGTTTGGGCATGCCCAAAATGACGAAAAAAGGGATCGGAAGGTTTCTAAAAAGGGGGAGGTGACATGGTAAATTCTTAGGTTGCCACATGGCATGGCCAGGCACTGTCACATGGCACCGAGGCGTGTCATCCCATGCATGTGTGTATATAAGTGAGTTCAAGGTAAGTATTATACAAATTCTCCTCTCAACTTCATCTGACAATAACTTTTGCATTTTATATCTGATTTGGGTGATTCAAAAGGCTACATTGTACGGATTTTCCTGAGAAATGATTTGGTGGTGTCAAAATTTTATTTCGACATGTATTTTGAGGTGAAATCCTTATTGTTTTATTAGGTTGTATATAAAAAATGAGTGAAAACTTTACATTGCGATATCTCGGTTATTTCTCAATGGAAATAAGTGAAATTTGTGTATAAATTGTTCTATTTTCCAAGAAAAATGTTGTGATATGCTTGAATCTTGTTAATTGGACTATAATTTTATGATAGTTGACCAAGAATTTATGTAAGAAATATTTTTCGATAAGAAATGCAACTTCATTTTTAAGTCGTTTCTTTGTCTTCTGGGATCTATTTTGGGCTCAATTTCCTGCTATGGACTCGGAGTGGTGTAAGGATTATTTTTGGGGAATTGGTTCAATATTTTTGGTATGGGCCTCTTTTTTCCCTATTTTAGTCATAATTGGCGTAACTTTACCTTTTTAAAGATGTTATAGCCAATATGACTATCTTAACCTTGTGAATTGTGGAGTTGTATCAGGAAGTGATTAAGAGGGGAAAAGCTCAACTTGGATTGACTCAGGACGCAAGCCATCAGCTGTCAGGTAGGCTAGGCTTCCCTACACCTTAAAATGAGTTGAAATATATATGTATATGAGCTGGAATGTGTAGAAATGTGATATTTATGGGTTTGAGCTGTGGAATATATATTCTATATGGCTGGTTGTGGTTTGTATCTGTTGTATATAGTTGGTTGTGATTTGTATGTGTTGTATATAGCTGGTTGTGGATTTGTATGTGTTGTATATAACTTATTGTAATCTGTATGCGTTATATATGATGATATGGGATGACAGTTCTTATATTGAGGGTTGTGTTAGTTGTAGCTATTATGTTAGCTGAGTTCTGACACTGTTTTACTATAAGAGGGCCTAACAGGGCTGGTTTTTGTTGAGAACATATGAAAGGTATGTACAGAGCTTGACGCTTGATTGTATATGGGGGTGGTTATCTATATCTTTTCTGAGTACTTGTGGCTGCTTAGATTGTGGTAGAATTGTTTGATTAAACACGATTCTGTATTGCCCTGTTACTTATATGATCCTGTATACTATTGTAATCTATTATGTACTTTGCTACTGGCTATTGACCAGAGAAATATACCATATTCTAGGAACAATTATAGCTATAATCTTATGGGAGCCTTGAGACCTTTGATACGAGATGTGTTGCTACCGAGCCACTAGCAGGCTAGAGATGAGAGTGTGACCATGTTAACTAGATATAGGCTATATCCTATGGGCTTTTTTGGGCTATCTATGATAAAACACTATCTATATGGGTTAGTCTTGGGGACTGACACCCTAGTTAGAGAGGGGAACATTATCAGTGGGTCGGCACATGGTTACCTTAGGAGAAGTCCTTTGTAGTGGATAGGCTTCTATATGACTCTTGGTAAGTGACATCCTTCTTATTGTCTAGACTCTTAAGCCTTAGCTTAGGTTACACCGGCACTGCCCTATGAGTTGCTTTACATAGAGAAAGGCCTAGTAAGGGCCAAATACAAACTAATGCCATGGGGCAGGTATGTATTCTTATTTAGCTCTTATATGTATGAGTGTGTAGCCTGATACTATTGGGATATGCTAGCTATGAGGTTGTTTGTTGATTATATATTATACTGAAGCTAGATCCTAATATAGATACGATTCCATTGGGCTTGATTGTTTTAGATACCAGTGATATGGTTGTAGTTGCCTATGCTTTACTCTAGTTATCTATGGTTGGCTGGACTATGGCATACTTGGATTTGTTGGGCGTGAATCCACACTGATCGGTGACATATGCACTCTGGTATATTATTGTTAGTCATTGTGCTGTAGTTCTTTTTCTTCTTACCCGAGGCTAGGGCTATCTGTTATGATCTGAGAGAGTTGATGGTTATTCTCTATTGGGTTGTATGGTTCTTGTCTTGAGGGATGGTATGACTTTGGAGATCCAGATCTAGACAGAATAGGGATGAGGCTGATTGTTCTATATCTCTAGTCCTAGATGATGCCCCCATGCTCTAAGCTCAGATGGCCACGTCTGAGTGTTTGAGAACCAAGTGACATACCCCGTGGTCTGACTCTTCAGTTCCACAACTAGGATGTTATGTAACGGATAACGTTTCTTAGGTTTGATATCTGTTGATATTCTGGGTTAGGGACCCCGTTGGCTCTATATTGAGTCTAAGACACTATTACTTGTTTGGAGAGATTTGACACACTAATTGCTTCGGGTCTAAGACCCTGTTGATTATGTTAAGGGACACTTTATCCCACGAAGGATTCGTCCCACCATATTATATATATATATGTACTTGAATCAGGTGTCACATTCTGACACAGGATTGGGTGTTACGGCCTGACACGATGCGATACTTTGGGGGTCGAAGACCCAGTTGATGTATGGTACTTTAGGTTGAGTACCTGATTTATTATACATGGATCTATATACCTATTCACACCCTGATTGTGCGTGATTGTACCCTCTGGCTTATAGGGGGGAGGGGGGGGAGGGGGTCGTTCAGGCTTAGATGTTAAGGTCTTACACCCACATACAACTGACCTTTAATCATGAGATATTGAGAGTTGGGTTCTTTTGTGATTTAGTGGACCAGATTGTGTGTGGGTGTACTTTCTGGGTTTATGAGGGACCATTTGACGTATAGGCATAGATGTTAGGTCCTTGCATCTGTATACAGTTCTACGTCCCCATTAATAACAGTTATGGTATAGGCCTACCCGATCTACGTTAGTCGTATCAATGTTCATCACTTGGGTTGGTTTAGTTTATCATTGTTCATCACTTGGGTTGGTTTAGTTTATCATTGTTCATCACTTGGGTTAGTTTAGGTTATATCATTATTCATCACTTGGATTGGTTCAGTTGAGGGCTTGAGAATTCTCCAGACATATTATTTCCTTGATCTGAGTTCTGATTGGCTATACTTGTAATTTTTTATATTTAAGTCTTTTGTACTGTATTTCACTTAGTCGGCCGATGATTCTTACTGGGTGCCCTTTTCTGGTACTGACCCCTACATTTTTGCATCTTCCAATGGTATAGATGCAGGTACTAACCGTGATTGTTGAGTTGGGGGTTCGTGAGCATTCTGGAGACACTTGATGAGCATTGGTTGCTCTAGCTACTTCGCAGTCTCCTTCCTTTTTATGATCATCTTTCATATTCAGCCATTGACCTTATACTCTGTAGTTATGGTTTGTATTTGTAGGAGTATTCCTGGCTATGTATATTATGGTTATTATTATATATATGCATGAGTGTGTGCCTGTATCTATTGGAGCTCTGTATAATTGACTTCTAGGTTCTAGGGAGGTTGTGTTTATTTATATGGTTATATCTATTATATTTGGGAGTAGAGATTTAGGACAGGTACCTTGGGTTGGGTAACTGGCTTGCCTGTAGGTGGGATCTACCAGGCTCCATCATGACTAGAATTGGGTCGTGACAAAAGATTATAAGAAATAATCCTCGTATTCCAAAACGAATCATCCCATAGCGATCGTCACAAAAAATCACCCAAGATAGAACCAAGAATCGCAAAAAATACTAAACCATAGCCCAAGAAATCAACACTCAAAGTTGCCCCAAAAATTATTTCAAAAATGCCCAAAACCAGAAGCTATAATGTGAGTTTTACCTGAAACAAAGCCTTCATTCCACTTCCTGATGCCGCCAATGCTTTCCTATGAAATTTCCTTGAATTTAGGCTCTTGAATCACAAATTTCTTCCTTAAAATGCTCAATATATTTCCTTGAAAAGTTTTGCAAAAAGGTTGAAACTCGTCCAAAACAAAGCTTAAAAAGACTCTCGAGTATTACTATAGCAACCATTTGGTTTTCTATTGTAACCCCTCCCTAAAAAGGCAGACCTCGCTATAGTGAAGCCGTTATAGAGAGCTAGAGGTCACTACTGCAATGCCCTTCCCCTTGAGCGCGAGTTGCTATACCGACACCCTCGTCCCTGTAGCGAGCCCAAGATCGCTATAGCGATGACACCAGGTATTAGCTTAGTTAGCTAATTTTTCCCAACTTCAAAATTCTAATAGGGTACTTGAAATTCATCCTAAATCCCATAAATACAACTAAACTTTTCTATCCTACCTAAATTGACATTCCAGATTCGATGGCGTAGTCAGAATTTTTAGATGAGGTTATTTTGACTTAATGTGGGTCCCACTCCTATGGTAATTCTTAGTCAATTTCTATCGAGGGGCTTGGAATGATCTCGAAAGCCTCGAGAATCAAACAAAATGTCATTCTAGATGAAATTTAACATTTTGAAACTAACTGCGCTGTCATAAATTTCATTCGGCCATGGTTTCCAAGAATGTTGACCAAAGTCAATTGTTGGTCGATTTAGAAGGTTAAAATGCAAAACTCAGCAAACTCACACCGAAAACTCTGATTCTCAAGTCGACCATTCTTTAAACCTAATTTGTCCATTACAGAGTTAATGGAACTGTCAGAATTCCTTTCTGAAGCCGTTTACCCATGTTTTACACAAAAATCAAATTTCTAAGGTATAAGACCTTCCAAAATATAAAAAAACTGCACAACTCCTTACCAAACGACCAGACAACTGTTCCAACAGGTCATAAATGACCTGGAATCGCTATAGGAATGCTCTAATGGTGGAAAATAATGCGGCAAGGGCAAAATGATCCAGAGGGTCATTATATATGAAAATATATACTAATTAAAAATTATAAAATTGACACAAAAATAACTTAAAAATATTTTTAGACATTTCAAATATGATTATTTCGAATTATTGTAAAAATTGAAGAAGTTCGATAATTAATTTATATTGTGGAGGGTAAAAATTGAATATCAATGGTCAACTCTTTCAGGCTACCATGGATTCTTCCAATATTTTTAATCCATTTGCTTTCGGACTCATACACTTAGTTTCCTTTTTTGTGTTTGGCTTTTCGGGGTAGCACATTCTTATGGTAAACTTTTAGTTCGAGTTTTGGCACAATGACTTTCAATTTCTTGGAAGTATTTGGATTATTTAGTTTTCCGTATGAGTTTATGGGAATTTAACACAATTTTATTATTTAAACTTCCTTACATGATTCTTAAGTGCTTTATTTCCGCTAGTTGGGTTAGATTGTTGATTCTCTTACTGCAGTGTTAGTATGGGTGTCACTCACGACCTGCTTGGGATTGTAACATTCTTTCAAAAGGAATTTTAGTAATATAGGCCTAATTTCAATATTAGAAATATTTTTTGTGACCATTTTAAAAGCAAGGTTATTTAGTTTCACACAAACACGACGTTGTTAATAATTAATTTTATTTCATCTATGTAACTTTCATTTATTAATGTGAAGTTGTTAATACTCCCTCTGTTTACTTTTACTTGTCATTTTTTCACTTTTCGAGGTCAACTTGACTAAACCTCAAAACTAAATTTAATATTTGAAATCTAAAATTTAGATGGTTGAAAACTATACAAAAAAATATTATAAGTTGCAATCTTTCTCATATTAGTATGATGAAAAAATACATCTTAAAATGTTGGTCAAAGTTCATATAATTTGACTTCGATAAGTAAAATAATAAAAAGTAAAAGGAAACGGAGGGAGTAATTAATTTTTTATTCCATATAATTTGACCTTCATTTATAACAGCACGCGAATTTCAAACAAAATTAATTATAGATAAAATAAAATTTATGTTTCAGGCGTTATATATACCACCTACATGATCACTTAATACCACAATCAGTTTTAAAAACTTTCGAGAGTTTGTGAAATCTTCATTCACTGATCTACTATCATTTTTTTCAAGAATGTAAGATTATTTTGTTCTCAATTTTTTTTATTGAATTTGGAGTACTGCTGTCAATTCTAACACCAGTAATCTTTATCGTCACTCATCATCTTTACCTACCACGAATTTTGCACGAGTACTATCAATCTCTTCAACAAATCATGATCATTATCAATAATCGTCCACAATCATTATCATCGATCATCATCATAAATTTTTTATATTATCATTGTTTAAAATAATTTTTTTCATATATGTTGCAAATGTATTTATTTTTAATTCCTATTCTATTAGATTTCCTATATTCTAAATTATAAAGAAAAAAATGTGAGAATTTTAAATTCATAAAAATCACTTAGAGAATATACAAGAGGCCTTTACTAAGATTGTAATTTTGTTTCATGGTTAATTATTTAGGTCTCAACGCAATGATGCTTCAAAAAATCATCAAGCTTTCACAACTATGTTGCAGGGAGCTTCCATGTCAAGCAGGTATCAATTATTTGCCTTTTTATGTAAATAATTCTATTAACACGATATATTTATTTAATAAAATATTTATTCTAGAAAATTATGTTTTTAATGCATAAACTTTTTAATTATTTAAATATTTTATTATGTTACTTATTGAAAAAGGGGGAATATTTTATGATTTTTTATTTTATCATTTATATATATATATTTTTGTAAGTGTTGTTGCATTAAAGAGACACCACAAGAAGAATTATATCGTCAACACAGATAAGTTTTTTAAAAAATTAATTAATGCTAATTAGCGTGACTTGAAAATAAAACAAATATTTTTTTGTGCTTTAATTTTAAGATAACAATTCGACCAATAAAATTATGAATTTCTTTTAATAAAAAATTATATACTTAAAATATTTAACATTGTATTATTAGGCTCGCACATAATATGAACAATTATATATTAATTTATATATACATGAAAAAATTGTGTAAATATATTTTGGTGACATCATAATTTTTTTTCTTTCATATAGAATAACCACAACAACGTATCAAGTGATATGCTAATTTATTTATATTTGTATTCTATTTACAATCTAACTAAATATTTTTTTTACTTAGAAATGCGCGAGTTGAACTTCAGAAGGTATATTTCTTTGACTTCCTTTTTATTTTATTTAATGATATATTTATTTTATTCATTTTATTTGAGTATCATTATTTATTTATGGTATAGAAAAAGAATGTGAACCCCAAAAGTGATTTTTCCTTCTATACTGAAAAATTCAAAATTTAACAAATCAAAGGAATGTCATGGCAAGTATTAGTTATAATATTACTTAAGATGTCAATGACTATTTAATTTTTTTTACTATGGAATATTAAGAATAATTTATTTTTTTATATAAATAAATGTTGACTAGCTATCCATGCGGTAGGATGTCAATAATGCAATCATCTTCCAGTAATTACAAAAGTATAATTACTTTTAATTTATTTTTAGATGGACTATTTTTAAAATAAAATCAATTTTCAATAGAATATATATGTAACATTTTAAAATAATATAATAATATGTAATTTTCGATTTTAATGAAATTATTACAGAGAGATGCTGCAAAGGAAGAGGATGAACAACGAAAGAGAGTGCATCCATGGTTGATCAGGCGACATTCTGCGCCTTGGTAAAACTTTCTCAAAATATTTACATAAATTTAAAAAATTGATTTACATTTTTAAAAAAATTAAATATATCTATAGCTTTATTACATAATTCTTTTTTTACTAATTACGTGACATCTTTTGAAAATTCAATGAATTACAAAAAATATATATATATCAAATCGCGAATTTACTTGTATGACATGAAAATACAATAATTTAATTGTGCAAATACTAATAATAATTGTTGATTTGAAATGTAGCCCTATTGAAAATAAATTGTATGATCCAAGCTTTGCTGCTAAAGGTCTACCTGTGGATCCTCACCTACGTATGCTTCAGGAGAATCCTGACTTTTGTAAGATAATTTTTAATACTTATTAATTCTTATAATTATAAACCAAAACAAAAGAAAAATATAATTGTACATGTGTTTATTCTAATTGATTTTTATTTGTACCAGTGCAAATTGAAGACAAGTCTGAGTCTGATAGAAAGAACGAAGTGGTGATAGATTTGAATAATTGAGGAATGTTGTGTTGATGTTGGATGTCATATTTTAGGAGCTCAAAAATGTGATTGAATAAATTCTCATGTGAGAATATTGTAGGACATTCTCTGTTCTCTTGTTGTTTCATTTCAGTACCTTTAGGTTCATAGGTTAAAAAAGTGTTGAACTTTTTTTATTGAAGTTTAACATTTGTTGTTATAGTTTATTGTCATTTACAAGTTTATTAGAGAATCTTATTTTTTTGGTAAAGCCTTTTTATATTTGCATAAAAACATCATGTTTTTTATTTCCACATTCTTTACTATGATTCATTTTTAAATTTATAATTATTGTCTCCATTTTGATTTATTTATCTTAGTTATTTTAGACAATCAATATTGTTAATTATTGTGACTTATAATATTTTTTGAATTTTATTCAAAAGAATTAAAAATTCTATATCAAAGTTGATAAGTTTGACCCTCACACTTCAAATTAAGACAAATAAATTAAAATTGAGAGAATAATAAATTTTGATCCGAAATGAATACAAAGTCTTGTAACAAGACTATATGATAAGAAAATTGAACTTTAGATAAATATGCAAGTTGATAATATATGTGTACTTAAGTTATTAAGACTAACAGATAGGATTTGTGTAGGAGGTGGATTAAGAGTATTTTTCCAATAGACTAATTAAGCTGTTGAGGTGGGCAACTGTTTTGTAAAGATTGTCAGAGGTGATTAATAAAATAACTTAATAACCTAATTTTTTTTTATAAAGCAATGTTATTACCTAATGGATAGAACAATTATAAGTGTATTTTAGTTAGAAGAAATCTTTAATTATTTGTTTGATACAAGTATATTTTCTCAAGTATTAGATCTAGACAAATTTTCTTTACCAAGCAGAAGATTTGAAACAAATCAAAATATTTAGTTTGGAGAGTTATGAAAATGTCCAACATGTCCACCCAAAAATGTAAAAAGTATATGCACACGGTTTTTACATCAGGACAAGAGTGATAAAGTTATTTTATGAAAATATGATTTAAGTAATCCACTTGTATTTGAACTAAGTTATTAATGAATAATCTTTTATCCAATTAATTTAGCCAATCAGCCTTCAGTCCAAACAATCATATTGTATTAATATTTAAGTACCAAATGACATATAAAAATCGTCTAACAGTAATTTAACTTTCTTATTTCATGTATTATAGATGGTCATAACAAAAAATATATATTATTTTAGGATTTTTTAAAATTATTAAAAATAACTAAAATCTATAGGAATCAGACATGTGATACTTTTTTTAGCACATTTTAATCAAATGTACATTAAATTCTTAGCGAGTCATTGACTCATTTATTTATTAACTCAATTCATTGATCCGATCAAATTTAATGCAAATCACAATTATTTAATTGCAGAACTATTCTTTAAATGAATTCATATTTAGTTTTCATCCTATGAAGTTGTTCTTTATTTTTTGCTATAAAAAATGCAACTTATATCTCCAATGTAAAGATATAAAATTATGCCCCCACAAAAATGTTCATTTATGTTGAAAAATAAAAATTAATAATCAACAACATAAAATAGGAGTAAAAGTACAAATAACACTCTAATGACCCTGAAAGTCATTTTTATCATTTAAAATAAAATTATTATTTTACTCCTCTCGACAGCTGCCCCAAGTCATGTTTGGTTGGTTTGAAAATATGATTTTTGAAAATCTTGTAAAAAGTTGAGTTTTTGTTGAAGAAGTGAGTTTTGAAGATTTTAGTTGCCAAATATTGAGTTTTTGAGTCATCTAGAAATTCAAGCCTCGGAACTAAATTTCATCGATTCCATCATTTTTGGAATGTGAAAATTGGTGTAGAAGAGTAGTTGAAATCAAATTTGGAGTTGTTATGTGAATTTTAAATCCGAAGTTGAAAATTGAGTTAAAGTTTGACTTTGGTAAACATTTTGAGTTTCGATGCTCAGATTAGACTTCTAATGGTTCCATTGGTTCCGGGAGAGGGTTATTTTAGTGCTAGAATCTATTTTGTCCTAATTTATGGGTGTTCTGGTAGCATTTTAGTATTTCAAATGGCCTAACTAATTTAATTGTGACTTATCGGATTCTAGATCAAGGAAACCTCAAATTCAAGTTTTGACAATTCCATTGAATCCGAATGTCGAATTTAGTAGGTTACATATACGATTCATGTGCAACAGATTTTGAATGAATTTCAAGGTTCTTTTTCGTGATTTGTGTGTTGTGCAATTGTTGATATCTAGTGTCTGAGGCCTATTACTTTGCGTTCGCGACCCTCCATCTGCATTTGTGAAATACAGGTCCATGGACCTCCATGTTTGGGGAATAGGGTTCATGTTTGCGGAATGTCGACCATGTTGACCTTTGCATTTGTGAAATAGGGACAACATCGTGGAGTGTTGACCCCGCTGACCTTTGTGTTCAGGGAGTGGGATCCGCATTTGCGGAGTACATTTAGTAACTGAAACAGTGTTAATTCTCAAGTGCCAGATTTAGCTCATTTCCGCCATTTTTAACTTTCTTAAGCTCGATTTAGGCGATTTTGATGTGTTTTTGCATGGAAAACTTATTGGGTAAGTTGTTTTCAACTCTTTTCTTTAATTCAATTGCTTAAGTGTTATTTTTTTTAACATCAAAATTTGGGTTTTTAATTGGGGAATTTGGGGATTGCATGAACTTGTTTTTTCAAAGTAAAAATGGTGACTATGAGCTTATTTTAGGTCTTTTTTTGAAATGATTTTCGCCATTAGATCTCGAAAACTTCAAGGACAATTTCCATATAAAAATATTCATATTTTCAACTCATTTTCTGGTATTGATATTTTGGACTGTTTTACCCTTCTTTTTTCGAGTTGCTTGATTTTGGTATCATTAGCTTCAAATTATGATTGAGAATTCATTTTCGAATAGATTGTGGTGCTTTGGAGTATAATCAGAAGGGAAAAGCTTTGATTTTGGACTGACTGAGGCTTTTTCGCTAAGGAAAGTGTACTTCTAACCTACGTTGAGTGTGTCGAACCTTGTATCTCAATCCAACACTACTACCTAGGGTTCAAATCCCTCTAACTCATGATATATTGACGGCTATAATGATCTGCATACATCTCATAGTGGACTTCTTATAAATAGTACCACCATATCTTAAGCACAAAAATTGTTGCTGCCAACTCTTGATCCTAAGTGGGATAGTTATGCTCGTGAACTCTCAACTATCGGGAGGCATAAGCAATTACTTGACCACGCTGTATTAGAACACATCCCAGGCAAATTTTGGAGGCATCACAATATATTTGTAAACCCCTTGCCCTCTACTGGAAGAGTTAGAATAGGAGAGGTAGTAAGAAACTCCTTGAGCCTCAGAAAGCTCGACTCACACTCCCCAGACCACACAAAAGAGACACATTGGCGAGTCAATTGAGTCAACAGTGTTGCAATATTAGACAAACCCTCAACAAACCATCTGTAATACGTAGTTACACCATCAAAACTCCTGACCTCAGTAACATATATGGGCCTTTCCCAACCACGAACGACCTCAATCTTAGCTGGATCTACCATGATACAATCTTTGGACAATACATGCTATGAACTCTAACCAGAATTCGCACTTAGAAAGTTTGGTATAAAGTCGGTGATCCCTCAGTACCTGAAGTATAATCCTCAAGTGTTGGGCATGTTGCTCTCAGTTTCGGGAGTATACCAGGATATCATCAATAAATACTATAACAAAAGAGTCTAGATAAGGCCCGAATCAGACTTCTTGATGTTTCACTGTAAGTTCTTGTAAATTATGCTTAGTGCCTTTAATCAGCGCCGTTCTCTCAATGAACTTATGAGCGTATGGTTTATGTATCTCCTTTGCAAAAAGTAGTAAATAAATCAACTTGTAGGATTTTCTCTATGCCACGGTTCTTTCCTAAGAAGTAAAATTTTCTTTATTATTTTATTTTCTTTGAGTATTTGTTGTCAAATCGAATTGGCATTTTTCTATGATAGATTGAGAGGGTACTTTCTGAATGAGAAAATGTAAAGTTTTAGTTTTAAATCGAGTCCTGTGTCACACTTCTTGCAAGACGGACTACCCAAAAATATTTAGTGATTGAAACAGAAAGTTAAAAAATAATTTTAAATTGGAAGCAATCTCTTGTCATGGCTCATAATTCTTTATTTGGGTTTATGACTTACAAGCAAGAGTAAAATTCTTCTTGTTGTCGTTGGTCAAAAGTCATTTGATTTAATTAATTTTGATACCAACTTGAGATTTTATTAGGTTATGATGTCTTGTGTAGAAAGGATTCGATTCATTATTGTATGTACATTTTGTCTAGAACTTGTCCCAAAATGTATTTCAAGAAAAATTTCTAGATATGACTTGGCTTAAAGGATGAACCTAGACCATTTTTTTACTAGTCACTCTATGCTAGATTTTCCCTCCATTGATGTATCTCAATCAGCCCCATTGAGCCTGAACCAAATTTTTTTACCACTATATTGCATACGTTGACCCTGTGTAATTCTCTGTTTTGGCACCCTTATGTCTCCATAGTTGATAAAGGTTTGTGATGTAGGACAAAAGCGTAAGTTGGAAGAAGAAGAAGAATGAAATGAGTTGAAAGATAGCAAAATTCTATGTTTGGGGTTTTGTGCACTAAGAGAATAAAGGGAATGAGCTAAAAAAATTAGAGCACCAAGAGCTTCAAATTACTAAAATAAGTTCATGGATGAAATATTGGTGCTAGCTTAATGTGTACACATACCTTAAGTGGAAATATGAATGAATGTTTGATACGAGTAAACATCATGAAAAGGGAGAAATAAGGTGGAAGCAAATAAAAAATGTAGGCGGTGTACCCTATTCAGAAGTAGAAACATTAGCGAAGAATTTTTGTCACTTGTTTCATGATATCATACTGCTCAAGAAGTTAACCTGTAAAGTCCTTACAAATTTTTGAGCATTCTCAATCTACATTAGTGGCGATCTAAATACAACGCAAGCTTATGGTTCAATTGATTTCAATTGAATTGCATATGATGATGTCTTGATTTCAATTGAATTGCATGAATGCGATTGATTCGTATGAATCTTTAAGGTTGAAGTCCATTGAATTGAGATGTTTTGAAATTGTGTTTGAATGAAAAACTTATAAAATGTTGTGCTTCAAAAGTGCTTTTCTTGAAAGGAAGAAATTCATTGCCTAGTAAATAGTGGTGGAACCAATTATGAGTTGTGCTTGTGTATAGTCTTTTATTTTTGTTGTTTCTAGTCTTATGTTTTTGTTGTTTGAGTTCAGTGTGTAATTATACAAATTACATCTTGGATGTAGCTGAGCTCAAGTCTTATTGTTAGTGAGTGCCTTGCTTGAGGATAAGAAATAGTTCAAGTTTGGGAGTTTGATGAGTCGATATTTTACCAACTCATTTGATCCAAATTCATGAAATATTACTATATTTTGATGCTAATTGAGGGAATTTTGACTTAGTTCTCTTGTATGCAGGAATTCTTTGGAAAATTCAAGTTTGGAGAATTTGAAGCTTAAGATCATTAAAGCACACCGGCAAAGAAACCAACATCCTATAGAAATCAATAGGTGTCTCACCAGCTTATCACCCTTGACTGGAGTAAAGCTGCCTCAATACTGGTGTTCCATTGGTGTGGTGGAATTCTTGATTGGTGTGCTACCAATTCCAACACAACTGCTCCTAAGAGAATTGAAGGATCAAGCGGTGATGCGACTAGTGCAATATAACCCTAGATCGACATTTCACCAGTCCAGTGTAGGTTAAAGAATGAAAGTTGAAGGGAAAAAACGTAATGGGAGAATAAAATTGTTCCTTTTGAAAGGTTCTAAGAATACAATAGGGATTTGTGTAATTATGTACTTTTATCTTCGTTAGATTTGGGAAATAGTATAGAGACATGAGTTTTGAGAGACCTGATAGAGATTAGCTAAGAACTTCTCTTGCTTGAAGAGGAAGAAACCCCATATTTGCATCATTCTAAGCTTGAAATTCAGATTTTGTTAATCAAAGTAGCTTGAAGTTGAGATATCATATATGGACATTGTCTCTATTTCTTCTATCATGAGCAGATAAATCCTTAGCTAGGAGTGTGTGCGCAAGATATAGGTGTAAAACCCCACTAGGTATTGATTAATCAATTCTAAAATTGATCTTATGTCATGGATCTATTGTTGTCTTGAAATGTTAATCTAAAAATCAATGGTTGCAAATATTGATTGATCTCTCGAGTCAATATCTCATATGATCGCTCAACTATTAGCTTTTTTCATAGAAAGTCACTCAACTTTCCTTTTTAACCTCAAAGTTACTCAACTAAGAATTTCTTTCACAGAAAATCACTTAACAATAAGTTCTTTTCACAAAAAGTCACTTAACTTTGTTTTATAACTCAAAAGTCACTTAACTATTGTTATGTCACTTAGAAAGTCACTCAAT
>JBCEWC010010523.1:0-17557 GCA_038996855.1 Solanum aculeatissimum | reverse complement strand
ATAGTAAATTAGTGAAAAATTAAAAAAAATTATGAATTCTAATTTTTCATATTAAATTCAATTAAAAAATAAAAGAAGTTAAAATTTTAAGCGGGGCGGGTTGAAAATGAAAAAAGTCACCATGCGGGGAGGGACGGGGCGGTCTAAAAAAATTGCGGGTTAAGCTCAACCCGCCCCATTGCCATCCCTGATCATCACGAGCATGAGTCACTTCCTACCCTTTTCTAAGAATGCCCTTTCTGAAGGATAAACCTTTTGAGGCTTCATGTTTTCAACAAATATTTCGGTGCATCTTCATTCCTATCACCGTCACATGACTTGGACAAGTTTTACCCAAATACAAAGATGTCGTGTGGATCATAAATATTTTTTTAAAAAATTCAATGTTATTGATCTTTAGTTAAAGAGCATATATAAGCGAGCCAACATATAACTAGATGAAATACGTCTAACAAAGAAGGAGAAAAAAACTTATATTTGAGGAATTAAGATCTCTTGATCATTAATCAAATAAATTTTTTAAAAAATAAACTTTTACGTACAAAAATTGACCCTTTTCCAGTTATTCTACCACAAAGTTTGACTGTATATTGAGAAAAGACAAAAACACAATGTCCCACCTCAGAGGAGTGCCAGAATGTTCTTTTGACACATTATTGTACACTGTAATGGTTGTTAAGAAAAATAAATAAGTTTCCAGACAGTTTTAATCAACTATCGTAAATATTCTGGGTCATGTCAACTTTGTTTTGTAGTTTTTACATCATTATTATATAGAAATTAAACCCTAGCATTATACTTGAATAGTGAATGTATTATATAATGCCTGCTTTAATAATTGGATGACTCATATTTATCGTACGTCTTTATCAACTTGTATGTCTTCGTGTATGACATATTATTATTGTTTTGAATTCTTCTCATAAATAAAATGGCAAGAGCACTTCATAGTATAAGGTTTACTCATTTTGGTACCTACCAATCAATATATTCAAGTTTTAAACTAAAGTATATTACTAATTTGGTCAACAATGTACTCATCAATTTCCAGATATTAAGTAGCTCTCTTTTCGCCAAATTATAATTAATATAAATTTAATAGTATGTTTAGACACATTTCATTCTTAATTTTTGAAGTTTTAATGGATAATATAAGTTTTATTGATGGATAATATATTTATCATGCACTTTATTATATTTATAATACATTGTGTCAATTTCTTATCAAACAAGCATAATATATCATAAAACACTTATAGTACATTTATATTGCATAGATAATTCATTTTTAATATAAGTGCAGACTTATCATAGTATTGCTATAAATGATAATAAATATCGCTAAAATCAATAATTATTTATTAAAAAGTACCTGGCTAAATAATTTTTTCACAGTAAAACTCTCTTTTGGTGTTTTCTCCTTTAGTGGTTAATTCAAACTTATATTATTGGGTAAGGTTCATTACCATAAAATAAAAATATTTTATTTGTTTCAATTTATTTATCTGTTTTAACATGATATAAAATTTAAGAATTTTATAGCTTTAACCTAAAAATAAACAGAATATACTAAAATATTTTTTGAATCTATTTGAAAAGTTCACTGATAATTAAAATTGAATGTAACTTAATATAATTATACTATTTAATATGTTTATTTGATCAAATAATTACTTGTAAATGAGGAATTGAGCGTAACTGGATGGAAGCAATTGCACTCTCCAATTCTTATGTATACAGTGTAACAAGGTTAATTTGTAATGTCCTCTTTGTTCTTATATAATATTTTATTTTTACTTGTAAGTTTTTTTCAAAAGATTTTAAATATATATGTTATTTTACGTTATTTAACTTTTATTTTCTTTATTCTCTTTTCTCAATTTTATTTCTTGTGATTCCTTGTAATTACTAATATTTTTTTGTTTCTTATTGTTTTTAAGAAAATTCTTTATTTAGCATAACTGCAATATAATCATAGTCCTGAATTAAAGTAGAATTGCATTATTGAAGGATGTTATAAACTTATATTTTTCTGTTTTAATTATTTATATTTACTTAAGTTATGTTGAAACTTATTTTATGTTATATTAGAATTTGACCTAACAATATTATGTAACCTTTATTTTTTTTTGAGTTTTGAATTTGTACTATATTTTGGGTATTGATCACTTATTATTTCACACGCATGTAATTCATTTTTTGGTAGTTGATCAAGGCTTTAATCTAGTACATGAATAATTTAGTTATTTATGTATTAATTTTATATATTATTTGATTTATAAGTAGAATAAAAGTTATTCATATATTGATTTTATACGATGTTTGATTAGTAGGTTTCAAATATTGTGTAAAAATCATGCATGTATTAATTTTATATGGTATTTGATTGTACTTTAGTAAATCTACATGATTAATACTCACATAATTTATGAAAAAATCTAGGTATAATTTTATGCAGATCGAAGATGAAATAAATTATGCGAATATTTACAATAAATGAATTAAAATAATAAAATTACATATTTATCATTATCAATTTACTTTAAATTTTTTAATTCTGTGTACTTATTCAAAAATTGTACTATTTGCCTGCTTTTTGATTTTTTTTTAATGATAGTTCTTTTTACCTATTTTTCATTAATATAAATTAAATAATATCATATTTAATATTAAATTCTTTCAATTATTAACTTGTATAAAATATTGTATTTAGCAATTTCTTTCTTAAAAATAAAAGGACAATTATCCTAAAAAATACTAAAATCAATCTTCAGTAGATTTGAAAAATTATGAGATATCTGAAATTTCATGAACAATCCTTCTGCCGTCTTTTTTTTTTCTCATTTCTTAACTATTCCTAACTCTTCTATGCTACATCACGTATTTGAATAAATTTCATACTAGAAAAGGGCAGATTTGATTCTCATATAATTAAACATTCTACATAATTTGAACTAGCAACCAAACGGCCCCTACGTGTTTCATTTGAGTGCGTCGGTGGGACATGAGAAAAATGTTTCCCCCCAACATTTCACTCAATTGTAGTTGACTTATGAACGTGTACAATATCTAAAATATATATTTTAAATTTAAGCATTAAATGTAATTATATAACTCCCTTCATTATAATTTATTTATTTAACTTGAAATAAATTTAATAAAGTAATAAAGATTTTTTAAGCAAATTGTGTCAAAATATTTTTTATTCTTTAATATTAAATAAATCACGCGTAAAATTAGAATTAAAAAGTTTCTAAAAAAATAATTCTTTCTTAAATAAATTAAAATAAATGGATATTGTTTTCAAAGGAACCAAGTAAATTAAAATAAGTGGATATTATTTTCAAAGTAACCAAGTAAATCATATACCTACGTAGGTAAACCCTACAACTATGCAAGTAAGTTGTTCGATTTTTGTCCTTATCAATTGAAGTTATATTTAACAAAGACATAAATATTTTAAAGGTACAAAACATAATTTATAAAATTTACAAAATGAAAACATAAATTCAAATCCCATATTAAAAAATTATTAACCTTAAAAGACAACATGGAAAGGAGCACAAAAAGGGCAAATGACAAACATTGCACTTGGTAGGCTTAATTCTTTTCTTGGATAAAGACAATTTTATGGTGTTATCCTCTTAAGAATAGTCTTTATTGTTAGGGAAGGTTTTGTATATGGGATAATAATTTGATAAAATATAAAATTATTTATTATTTTATACTTGTCTCGTTATTTTTGTATTTGGTTGGTCAAATAAGACTTGATAATTTCATGAGATGTACTAAAAGCTATTCAATATAAAATTAGATAGGATAGTTATTAATAAGTTAATTCCACAAAATGTTCCAACTCATGCAATATCTACACATATTTGCTCGATTTCACATACTTTTAAAGTTATATTATTCAATATAAAAATTTGTTTGGAAAGTTGCTTAGTAACTGAAATTGGTGCAATTATTAGGATAGTAATTACACAATTTAGTAATTATTGTGACCTGTTTGTTTGCCACACAATATAATTACAAGGGTATTGTTTGGTTGCAAAAATGTAATTACAAGGTTTTATTAAATTTTAAAAGTAAAAATTAATTATTTAAAATTAAAAATTTATATTAGACAAATAAGGATATTTATAAATAATATTAAACTAAATATTTAAGATATATATTGTCTTTTGAAATTATATTAATTAATAAACATATGTTCTTAAGTAATATTACAGAAAGATCAATTTATATTTTTCAAATTAGTATATTTTCATTAAATTAAACAAAAAAAATTAAAAATACAAGATTTATACAAACATCATGAAATGCATGTTTGACAAAAAAAATTGATATTATAAATAATGTCATAGTAAAATTATTAAAACATTTGATAAAAAGATAATCTATCAAATCTAACTAAAAATAAATGGACTGTAATATGAAATATCAAGTTAATACTAGTAAAACAAATGAACAAAAAATATAACATAATGTACATAAATATGATTTAAAAGAAAAAAAATGTAAGTTTGTAACTTTATTTAACAATAAATTCAACTTCAATTTAAAAATAAGAATAATAATAAAATCATGTTAATGAAAAAAAGTAAACAAAGAATAAATAAATAAAAAAGATAATATGAAAATTTTCATGGAATCACATGAAGTAAAGGTTGACAATGAGGAGACAATGAAAAATACATATTATAAAAAATAAAATATATTGTAAAAAAATATTAGAATAGCAAAATAAAAAGAATTCAAAAAAATTAAAATAAAAAATAAAAATATTAACAAAAAGAAAGAAATTAAAAAGTAATTAACTTGTAATCACACCATGTAATTACCACTAACATGGTTAGTGATGCAGTGGTGGAACTGTTTTACCCTTAACCAGAGGTCTCGAATTCGAGTCATGAGAATGGAAAAAATCTTGTTAGGAGCACCATCCCGTGTAGTGCGCGATTCAAATTTAGTTGGGGCTCCACGAGGTGCCACCCCAGAATGGGTGCGTGATCCAGATTTAATCGGGGCTCCACGAGCTTAGCACACCGGGTGGGAAACAAAAAAAACAATAACATATAATTATTAGCAATTCACAGTCTGCCAATTATACTGGTGCTAACCAAACATATCAAATGAGTGATTATACTCAATTACACCAATTCAAATATGAGGTGACTTTACAAAGCGGCCCTAAATTCGATTTCTTAATTAGGTATAGCTTAGTACTAAAAAGATGAGAATGGAGTTAAAAGAAGGAAACGCGTTAGCTCTCGTCTATTAGTTCCTTTGGTAAAGTGAATTTGTTATAAATTTGAAAAACAAAGTGTTCTTTTTTCAAACTCATAATACCTACCCTATTAATAAAGTGAATGGTTGAAGCTATTAAAAATCTTTTGATTAAGATGTGGTGAATATTCATCACTTTAATAAACACCAATTAAAAGAAGCTTAGGTCCATGCACTTTGTAACTGTTAAGCCTAAAGTCTAAAGCTAGTGCTATTGGGGTTTGGTAGGGTTAAGATTGCACTTTTATTTGATTTTGTTTATTAAATAATTTTCCCTTTTTTTTCTTCAAAAATTCTGATTTCTTTGAGGTGTAAACTAAGTTTTTTTTCTTTTGTTTACTCAAAATGACGCATGTAATCGCTTATTTCATTGTTTTTCCACGCCAACAACTAGTGTATTATACTTACCTTATTTTTTTCGTAAAAGAAAAATGTGTCAAAATGACATAGTAATATTTAAATGATACAGATCTTAATTGAGGTATCTACAGGAAAAAATCATGTCAATTATATTTTACGTGTGTTCAACCTAAAAAGAATATAAAAATTAAATGGACTCTCATGTATGGATTTGCACTTTTGTCCGTATTTTGAATTGGTTTTTAATTTTTGTCCCTTAAGACAAAAAATTATATTTTTACATTATAATGTCCCACAAGTTATGTTACCGACCTTTAGCATGGCATAAATTCAATTGATAAAATTGATTTATTTAAAAAGCAAATCGTGCAATTATATAAATGAATATATGTTGGGTAATGTCAATATCCTGCCTATGGCAAAGCTCATGAAGGGGATGGGGTAGCCCGGGTCGAAGTCATAATCGAACATGGAGCTTGCATGGTGGACTTGGTTAAAAAATAAAGTTGTGTCTTTGCTATCAGCTATAACGTTTGGCATAATGGTAAACACTTGATCCTAACAAATGGTATCAGAGTCTGCCCATGAAGGGGTTGGGGTAGCCCGGGTCGAAGTCATAATCGAACATGACGCTTACGTGGTGGACTTGGTTAAAAAATAAAGTTGCGTCTTTGCTATCAGCTATAACTTTTGGCATAATGGTAAGCGCTTGATCCTAACAATATAGACCTTAAGCTAGGGTGATGACATTGAATAATGTTGAACCTAATAAATTATAAATCAATTAAATAAATGGGCCAAGTGAATAGGGATAATTAACAGTGGTGGGGGACGCTAACCACATGCTTGAGTTGTTGGTTGCTCAATCAGTTTTATATCCACCAGTTCATTGCTGGCTTTTCAAGTATTTTGGATAATATTCATTATTAGCTAATTGATGTTTGATTATATATCTATTAAGTGCATGTCTATGTTGTTACTTACTGGAAAAGTTGTGTATGCCCCACATTTCAAGCCTTAATTGAGATGTTCATTATATGGATAATGTTTTCCATAATTATTTTGTAAAATTTTTCTATGCATAATTGAGAGATGAGTATGATAGACCTCCATAGACAACCCTGGTCAACATGTTTTTGACATTACAGTTTTTATCGAGTTGATTAAAACCTTATTTAATTATTTCTTATTCTATATGGTCAAAGTTCAAATCAGATGTTAGAGGTTTTTAGAATTGCAAAATTACATGTCAAATTTTAACCATCGTATTTGCATTATATATTTAACGGTCGTTTGATTGGAAATAATTTATTTTGGGATTAACTATTTTAACATAAATTAGCTCGAGATAAGTTACTTTATCATGTATATGAGATAATTTATCTCATCACTAAGGTATAAATGGTGGGATAAATAATCTTAGCATTACTTAATACCTTCAGCCAAATATTGGATAAAATAATCGTGCATTTTTATCCCAAAATTATTATACCTGATACATCGCACCAAATGACTTCTTAATTTTTTGATATGCTTTACTTGAGTTGATGATCTATCGAAAACAATCTCCCCATCTGCACCGAGTAGAGATAAATTGCATACTTGTATACACACAATCCTCCTATATCCCATTCATGAGATTATACTGATCAATATGTTTTTTTTTAAAAAGAAAAAAAAATTAGAGGTAGGAAAAGAGGTAATGAGGGAATTATAATATGAAAAACCAAACTCTCACTAATAAAGTGAAGTTCAAATAAACAATCAATTGAGCTATTAAGATTTCTCTCCTAGATATGTTATTGGTGTAGCTTTCTAGAAAGAAAATGTGTTCGTACTCAATTATAGTTAGATTCTATTTTTTTCTTCTCATCATAATCATAATATTCAAGTAAATGTATTTGGAGAATCTTAGTAGGTCAGTTGGTTGGCTAATTGAACTCCCACGTTATTAATGAGAGTTTGATTCCCCACATTGTAACCCCCTGCATTTAACTTTTAATGAGTAAATTATGCACTTTTGGTGTCCGTATATAACAAATTTATGTACATTATCCTTTTTGTTTTGATGTATAATTGAAACTTCATCACAATTTAAGAGCACTGTTTATAGTGCAGGCTGTAGTATGTATACCTACATTATTATATGAGGTATTACTTGGGTACCAGCATGACATAGTCCAGACAAGTGATATTTTTGCAGACAGCTAAGATATATGTAATTTGATAGCCGGTAGTAGGTGTTAACTTTAAATGCATAATTATTATTGCTATCATTTTCTCTCATCATCATTATATATTGGGAAATTATGAATAATAGAATGTTGAGAAAGAAGAAAAGAAAAAGAGATAAAATTGAATAAGACTTCCACAACTGGTGAAGTAACAAATGTCATTTTCTTCTACATTTACTTTAATAATTAGAGATGATATCTTTTGCATCAGCCAACAGCAACTGTGAGGGACTGTGGGCATTCGAATGGCTGTTGTTAGGAACATCTAACCACCAGGGGTTGTGCCTTTTATATACCTTCTCCTAACTCCTATTGCTTCATCCAAATTTTTAATAAAACAATTTGCTTTGGCAACTACTCCCTCCGTCCAACTTTACTTGACCCCTATTGACTTGGCACAGAGATTAAGAAGTAGTAAATGATAGGGATAATTTTTACCAAATCACCCTTTGAATATAATTAATACAATGTATTGAAAAATGTAATAGGAAAATAACTATAATTAATGACAAGGGTAAATTAGGAACTAAGTGTAAAATTATCTCTTGATTTCATAAACTGGACAAGTATTGTTGGACATCCTAGAATAGTATAGGGGCCAAGTAATGATGGACGAAGAGAGTAATATAAAAACCTTTTCACATGCTCTCCTTACTAAATCTAATTAATTAGATACCTCAAATAATTGTGTTTTACAAAAGACTAAGTGCCAAACAAGATTGCAATATATTTGAAGTTGAAATCCTCCAATATATATATCCCATTATTTAATACATGGTCCATATTTATCCTTTTTATGAACAAATATAATTATTATGATTTTTAAATATTATCTCAGTCATTTTAATTTATTAATATAATTAAAGTAAATATCATAGTGTTAAAATTTATTACATTTTATCTCTACTTTTTTTCAAATTACAAAATTCCGTGAAATTAATGAATTTTGGATGCATCACTATATTGACTGATACATAACTTGTTAATACATTACCTTATTAATTGTTATGCTAAAAGAAAAAAAAAAGATATTAAATTAATTGTCAGTTCTACAAATTACGCAAAACAAATTGATATCAATCTCACCCCAAATGGTAATAGTTTCAAACAATTCAAATTTTAAAATTTCTTTTCCCAATTTATCTCGAATCATAACAAATTTTCTTTTTCGTTAATATTTTCTTTTCAATTCATCACTTGTCAATTTTTTAAAACTTTTTCATCTATAAATTTCCGAAACATATGAGTGATGCTCTATCTTTTAGTATTGTGATTACCCATTTAGTCGAAAAAGGAGGCATCTTTGACTTCAAAATAGATTATAGAAAAAACACCCAAAAAAGAGGAGAAAAGGACAAGTTGCTACTAGCTCCGGTAAGAACTTTGGATCGAGAATCTTTTTTTTTTCTTTCAGAAAATTAAATTGTTGATTTTTTTAATTTTTTTTTATTGTTCATCTTTGTGTGATACATATAGACTCAGATTTTTAATGTATCTAGTTATTTTTGTTTCTTGAATTAATGTACAATGTCTTCTTTTCAATATTATGATACATTATATTTTTATCATGCACAATGTATGGTGTTCAAATATTAGTTGATTATTTTTTTTAATTTTTTATTATTAATCTTCTTTTGATAAATATAAGTTCTGGTCAATTTTCATATCTAAACTTGTGTCTCATACTTTAATTAAATCTTAACAATTAAATCTAATGTATGTCATGTGTCATTCACAAAGATAAAAACTTTTAAAAAATGAAGAGGAGTCTCTTCCCAACAAAATTAAAGGAGGATTGAAACAGGTGAATAGTAGTTTTTGCAATACACAAGATCTTCTCAAGTAAGAGCAAGACAACATTGAAAGGGCAAAATGGTAGAAGAAAGAACAACTAGAGTTCCTTTTTTTTTTTTTCCTAAAAGCA
This sequence comes from Solanum aculeatissimum, assembly GCA_038996855.1. NCBI lineage: Eukaryota > Viridiplantae > Streptophyta > Magnoliopsida > Solanales > Solanaceae > Solanum > Solanum aculeatissimum. Next base: position 7,750 of record JBCEWC010010523.1, on the reverse strand, counting down.
ATTAGGTTTGTACTTTTATTCAACTTAGAATTATTGTTTAGTGATAATAGTTCGAAAGTGAGTTGTGTGAGAATTGTAACAAGAAGTGAGTTTGACTTCTTGGAAAGTAGAGATAACGGTTATAATTCATCGTTAGAGCTGAGGTACGAGTTAGTCCCTCATAGAGTTGTAATCTGAAACATGCTTTGAAGTTTAGTGAGAAGTTGCTGAAATCCTACAAGTTGTATGTCATGATTGTTCTTCCCTTGAGTAACAGAGGTTTTTCACAATAAATGTTAATTTTGTTTCTGTTACTTTATCATCTTTGATAATAATACAAGAATTTGATTCTTGTATTATTCGTTAATTAGGTGGTTAAGGTCTCTTCAGTTATATATATACATCACATTTTTAACGAGGAATATATACATTCTTCATCGCAAAGTTGATGGATATATTTGCCTCTTTTCCCTTACAATTATGGGTCTCTCCCTGTCGGTAGGTATCGATGGATTTGAAAAGCAATCCTAAAGAAGAAAAAAAGAGTTTGAAACATTAGTAAGGAAGTGGTTCAATTGGTTACACATTTCTACTTCTACCAGTAGTTCAAGGTTCAATTCACACCAAAAAGTAAACTACTAATTATTGATCTTTCGAGACGAAGTGGATAAAAGAATATATTAGAAAAATAAAACGTTGATCGACACAAACTCAATCTTGGTGCTATATTATTATAATAATAAAGAATATATATATTCATAATCAATATATGAAACCAGAACAATTAATGATTGTTTAGCTGACCCTTGCACGAAGGCAATCACTAGAACTCTATGTTTACTTTATTTGTGTAGAATGAACTCTATATATTTTATTTTCCTTAAAATAAAAATATATTTTATTAACATATTTCTATTAATTGGTGTACAATCTTAAAAAATATTTTGGAATTGTTAAGTCCGAAAGAATAAAAACAATAGAAGAGATATGAATTAATTAATCTTTGGGAAATTTTTTGTTTTAGTATTAGCAAGTAGGCTTAAGCTAACCATAACTTAATAGGACTACAATATATACTCCCTTATCCTATTAGACAAGAAAGCATGATAGCTAAATAACAAGATTCAAAATAAATAAATCGTTACTCCAATCATCAATTTTCATATCTTCTTATTAGTCATGCATTCACTATAGCGGAATTAAGCATGTCTTTGTCAAATAATTAAAGTTAATTATTTTATTTTATCCTAAAATGACAAGCTTTTGTACGAACAAACTGTAAAGTCAAAAAGCACACTTCAAGTTGCCATAGTGGACTTTCTAAGAGAGATATCTGCCACTTTTTACATGTAGTTATTAAAATGAAGCTGTAATAGCCCACACTGAAGCTTGAACTCAACTACTTTACTTACGAGACGAACCCATTTGACCGCGTCAAACAGATTCATTTGCCTTAAAAGTAACGGTTCAAAATTTACCACTAAAAGATAGGCGTTCTGAATGAGGTTGTTCTGTCTTAATTAAAGGTTTTGGGTGTGATTCTTGTGTATAGGAAATTTTTTGGTAGAGTATAGAGAGCACTTCCTCCTGAAAGGGATATAATGGCCCGACCCAATTGCTATGGGTATGTCAATGGGATAGGAAATTGGATCAAAAAACTTTTGAATAGTAACATGAAAATTTTGAGCATAGATCAGTCTTGGACGATATCTGAGTCATGTGAGATTTAGGTTAATTCGGTAATGGATTGAGACTTGATATGAATATGACTTTTTGAGTTGATAGACTGGACAATAAAAAGCCTATATAGTTTTATAGAATTGAATTTGAGCAAGTAGAACTACCAAAATTGATCTTGGCTCAAAGTGTAAATTATTGAACGTCATGATTTGATGGTGTGTTGTGAAATGGAGACTTGGGATGCAAGTTATGAGTTTTTGTCTCTGCACAATCCACCATGAAGGGATGGATCCCACTACAGTGATTCCTCCATGGCGGGATAAATGGTCGCCATGGTGGGCCACTAGTGAGGTTTAAGTCAAAAAGTCCAAAGTTCATTTTTATTCCTCCCACTTCGTCCTTGAGACACCAAAAGCGACCTAAAATTTGTTTTCTTCAGTTCTCCACCTGTTTCATTGATAAAGGTAAATTGATTGTTCCTCTAACTTGTAAATTGATTTCTAGACCTTAGAATCTAGGAGAATTCTCATAGAGGAAGATTATGAACTGCAGTCAATGGTGAGAAAAAGCCCTAGTTGGGAGAGATGATCATGAAAGTGGACAAGGGTTAGTATTTGGTATAATTTAGATAATTTAGCCCATTATTTGTTGATTATTGTATTTCTTGGTTGTTTATAGACTAAGAACAAGCTCAGACTTTGAAAACGAGTAAAGCTTCGGTTACTTAGAGTTTTCAAGGCTTGTTTGGAAGTATTAGGGACCGTTTGATATTTTCATTTGTGTGATATAATGTGTGTTAACTACTTCATAATATTTTTTGCATGTATGTGAATGGGGAATAATGACATTAACCTTATAAATGATTTCTCATGATCAAATTGCATGCAATGAAACTATCACTGAATTTGTGTAAGTCATGAATTATTAATGATGCATATAATTGTGATTGTGATTGTGCATGCGATTGTGATTGTTGGATTGAGTATCACGTTTTGACACATTATTGGATTGAGTGTCATGTTTAAATACACTATTGAAGTGAGTGTTACATTTTGACATAACTTATTTGATTATGGGTCCCATGAGAAGGCCATTATTGTATTTGTGTGGTAATAATGATAATTATGTTTGTGATATGATAAGTATGAACTATAATTTGTTATTCTTTCGTGTGTGTTGGTTTATTGAGTTGTAGTTGCATGTTATATATCTCGCTTGTTGGAATAGTCGTGTAATCCTACCAGTACACTATTGTTATGTGTATTGATACTGTATTTGCTCTTTCTTTGTTGAGTATAGGACATCTTTAGGCGGGGTTGACAGATCACAGCTGTTGACAAACCTCAGCTAGGAGACCAGATCATTCGAATTCAAGGGTAAGTCAACTCGTTCAGGCCTTCCATGGATTCATCTATCTTCTCAATCCATTTGTTCCCAGACTTAGACAATTTTTTGGGGTTGCATTCCCTTATGCTAGACACGTAGATAGAATTTTGGTATAATGACTTTATTTTCAGGTTCTAGGAAGGTTGCTTAACATTGCTTAGTTTATTTCCGTTAAGTTTATGAGAACTCACTTTTGCTTTTTATAAATTTGCTCCCGTAAACTTTAAATGCTTGAATCGTGTTAGATTTTCTAGTTGTGTTGTAGTATTGATTCTCCCATCTGAGGATTATTGTGGGCGCCACTCATGGTCGATTCGGGGTCATGACAGGGATCCTATGTGACACAAATTCAAATTTATCGAATTCTAATACAGGTATCAAATACCTGATGGAAACAATCACCCCTCCCCTAACCAAACAAAAAAAGAGGGGGTGGGGGTTCATATTCAAATATAATTTATACTTGTATATATTAATTTTTTTTATGAAGCGGATTTAATTGAGCTCATTTGTTATAACATGGTTCACCTTTGATGCATGTTATTTGCTATAGACAAAATCAAAATTTAAAGTCAATGAATTTAGAACCAATATGATCTCATTATTTTACATATTTAATTTTTTTGGATGTATATGTAGCTATATATAGTTTGAATAGTAAAATAAAGGTATAATACATAAACATGTCATTTAACGTGATTTCATTCAATATCTATGCCTTCTAACTTTCGAGGTGCACAAATAGACACTTAGACTATGTATAAAAATTGAACAAGCTAAGCAGACACACACATCCTATGATGATTCATATGAGATATGCTCGATTTTATAAAAGTTTAAGTTATTTACTTGGACAAATCCAAAACTAAAAGGTTTATATGTTAATTAAAAATAAGGCATTCAGTTACATCCATCCCAACACACAGCAAACGGGACAGGACAGCCTCCCAAAAGCTAAAAAAAGAAGACAGTGTCAAAACCGAAAAAGAAGGAAAAGTATCGAAAGGACGCGCTTTTATGAGGTGTGTGGTCTATTATTCTGCTTTGTTTGTGAGTACTCTTTTTGTCATTTTCTATTTCATGCTCATCCATTGTATTTTGCAAGTACAGATGCTGCTTTTACCAGCACGATTCTTTTCCTTCCTTTTATGAATTGCTAACAAATGCAACACATCCAAGCTAAAAAGAAAAAGAAGAGTGAATATTTTGTTCCAATAATACAACAAATGCACTAAAAAGTATCATGATCAAACTCACTCTTGCATAAGATAAAATGCCTATATAAGGGAAACGTCGCGTCATTAGTGCATGTGCCATATCCTTTTCATTATTGCCTTTTGCTTATGTTTTTCTTCTTCAGTACAACAATATAAGAAAAGTCCAATATTCAACAAACTCATTATGAGTGCACTTGGAAGACTTTACTAATGTTTATAGTATAGTGGTGTCAATAGGAGTTTTTTACACGGTAGGTGTAGGGTTGGTTCCCATTACTTTATCACCCACTATATTACAAACACTCAAATTGGACCTCAATTGACACTTTAGCTTTGAGTGAATATATCTATCTTGACAATTCAACTCATTTTTAAGAACAGTCCAATATACAAAGTGATTATTAGATACCTTTAAAATTTATATGTTAGCTCAGTCTCATGTGTCCACAAGATACTGTGGGACAAGTTAGAGTATTTAATTGTCAGCTAAAAACAAATTAAAATATTTAGATGTGCACTTTTCAAGTTGAAGTGATTCGCTTCTATCACCGTCTCAGTCTACTCTCTGGTCATGACAATGGTAGTCCCAAATATTACCAACCATACAAAAAAGGGGCAGGCACAAAAGATCAGAAGTATTATTTTCCTCCTTCCTTTTGTGAACACAGAATGTAATGAGAATCTTTGAAAGAGTAACAGGTCAATCAGAAAGGACGATTTGCTGCCTTGCAGAAAACGCTCATTAATAAATATCATGGAAAGGTTACAATTCACGCTGGAGAGAATTTAACAGCGTTCTTAGCATTGTGTTTCTTTTTCCTTTTCCCTTTATCTATTTGGTGTCTTTGGTACATCGAAATAATATTTTTAGTTGATTGACTACATGAATTTTTATATTATTGATGAGAATTTTATTTTTCGTCTTAAGATTTCCTTTCCTTTTCCTTTTCCGCTATTCCTATGCAGTAAAAAGATGAGGTAATGATTTCTTTGATGGAGGTACGAAAAACAAGTTAATTAGCAAAGAGACATCAAGTGGTTCGAATCAGTTTCAAATGTTCGATTTGACTTATTAATTATCAATTTATAGATATCTTAACTTGTTATAAATCATTAAGATGTTGATTATTAATTATAGATTGTTAACAATTCGATTATTATCAATTTAACCGTTATGGATGGAATATTCATGTAACAACCTATTTCGTCGTAACTGAAAATATCTACATTAAGAGTATATGAATCTCACTCGTCATAGGTTAGGATCAATTCCTTGGTATACGAGTGCATTAGTTGTGATTTAAGACCACACAATGTCCCTACCACAAAGTTAAGTTCAAAGTGCCTAATCGATTTAGTTTCGAACTTAAGTTTACACCAAGGTCAACTTCAAACGATCATAACTCTCAAGTTATAATGAATTCAGTGGTCCACGACCTATCAAATTAAAGGTCTATGAGTCTTCTCTCCAACACCACCAAGTTTGCATAATTTGGAGTTCGAAGTAAAGAGTTATAATCATTTTACTGAGCAATATCTAGATTGCGGCCACCAAAGCAGGACTGCCATGCCGGAAGACTGGTTGTTAAATGTGTTTTTCAAACCTAAAACGTTATTTTACTTTCAAAACTCGTCCAAGGTTATGCTAGGGCAACGAAAAAGTGATTTTGACACGTTTTCATCAATTTTCTCCTCCAAGGTAAGTTCTCCCATGAATCTAACACTTTTTTAATTCTTTAATCCTTAGAATAACATTAGATTGATCATGATGGAGAGGGAAAGTTAACCTAGATGGAATTTTCTAGTGTAAAGAGAATCAATAGATCGAATGTAACACCTTGAAAACTTCTAAACTAAGATCCGAACTTTCCTCTTATGCGTATGGGATCATACCGAGTAATTCTAATCTTTAATATAGGTATTAAAGCCTATTATAAAGCAAGATAATAGATTTGAAATGAATAAAGGTCAAAAAAATCTCGTAACACAAAGTTGAGTTGAAACCTCTCTTACCGATTGAGTTTGATGTGAAACTCTATGAAGTTAGTTGATCCAATAACTTCAAAGTTGTGAATGTATGTTAAGGTCCTTTCTTAAATAATCGAAGTGTATCGGATGTTGTTTAAGGTCAAAAGGAACATCCAAGGTCAAGCCAAGTGCAAAACATTTCTATCAACTGAGTTTCGGTAGGAGTTCATAGAAGGGTTAATTTCAAATGTTCATATCACATCCAGTTTTGCCTTATTCAGAGTAAAACATTATGGTCATTTTACTGAAACTTGTCTAAGCTGTAAAATTCAGTGATCCGTCGAATGTGACCGAGAAACCATAAAAACGTAAAAAAAAAAGGGAGGTATAAAGGTCCCATTCGACATACTGCCCAATGGTTCAATGACAAGACCCCTAGACCACCGATTTTGCTGATAAACTTATTAAAAGGTCTTTTTTATTTTTTATTTTAGTGATTATTTGACTTTTCAAAAGGATATTTTTGACATTTTACTCTAAATTACATTTATCTTTGAATGATTTGTGGTAATTGCTCCATGTCTATGTGGACTTAAACTTCTCGTTCTAAGATTATGGTAGATAATAAGATGATAGTTTAGTCATTATTGATTTAAAATTTTTATTTATCATATTAATTGTTCTTATATTCTTGTGCTTATTATTTTAATGTTTGGCCAATATTAGAACAAATTTGTTGTCTACCTTGAATTTGGAAGATGTTGAGGAGATAGAACATGGAATATAGAGAGCTTGTTTATTCTAGGGTTACTAAAATAATTCGTGTATATGGGACCTATGACACCTACCTATACACCTCGCTTGGTTACTAAATAAGATGATAACGTTAATGTACCTTAGTTGGTTCATGCCTATCCTCAACGATGTAGTTAGGCTGTCAATAGGGCTATTCAAAATCGAACCGAAACCAATTAGTCGAATCAAAAAAAAGTTATTGGTTTATCGATAATGGGTTATTGGTTTAACAATTTCGATAATGGTCTAAATTTTTTTATTATTGAGTTATCGGTTCTTAACGGTTTTAAATTTTTCTTAATGGGTTAACCGATAATCCGATAATAAATTATATAATTATATTTATACTATTTGATATATAAAGTCTTTGAAGTTTCATACTTTTATTTTTTACTGTCTCAAACTCTCAGTTATTCTACAATGTGATAGTGTTTAATTTTGAGCAAAATGCAATTTGTCAACTCATGTGTATGATCCATTTGATTTGTCACCTTGTTTTAAAGTAATTTTCAATAAAGAATTTTTTTTGTCAAATCTTAACGGTTAATCCGATAACCGAATCGAGAAGCCAATATCTTAATGGTTCTATAACGATTTAGCATATCTATAAACTGATAACCGATAAATCAAATTATAAACATCAAAATCTGTGAGCACCTAGTTTTTAACCAAACTAATTTATCTACCTTTTAATACTTAAATATTTATGTTTATATCTAAATTAA
>JBCEWC010010522.1:0-17558 GCA_038996855.1 Solanum aculeatissimum | reverse complement strand
CACCCATGTTGCTCAAAGAACCATATCATAGACTTAGTGTGATCACAACTTAGTCATAACCCATACTTGTTCAAAATAATATTTATAAACATGTTTGGGGTGGTCCGTGGGACTTGACTTGATTCTTGGCTGGAACCCTGGACACCCGGAGATCACTGGACTATCACACAAACACCCCCATGAACCGAGGACCACCACATGGTCCGTGGTCCAGCCCTTAGCCCATTTCCAGAACCTTGTTCTCAGTGTCCTTCCAATTACGGAAAGTCCCACTATTTTGGCCATAACTTTCACATAAGAACTCTGAATTGAGTGAAACCAGTTGTGTTGTGAAGATAACTTAAAGAGCTTCAATTAGATATATAGCAGCCCACACAGTTCATCCCTTAACAAAAGTTATAATCTTTCAAAGTATACTGCCTAATCGGCCCCATAGCTTCATTAAATGATCTGTTTTGAGTCCGGCCACTTAAATTCAACCCATGACTACAAAAATTTAAACACGACCAGTTTAACACTAACCTTGACCAACCATTACGATGTTTGAAAATTTTAGGATCGTTACATCATCTCTCCCTTGGGAACATTCGTCCTAGAATGAGTAAATTTACGGCTTAAGAACATCAATCAACAAGAGACATTTTTCATCAAACTTATAACAAATCATGAATCATTTCGAAAGTCTTTCAAAACTCATATCAAATCACCATTTAAATCATTTTTGGGCTCATGTATGCATGCAATATCATGAAACTCAAGAATTTAAAGAATTAGGACCATACAAGGATAGAACTTAGTACCTTAGGCTTGAGTAGAATGGAAGAGACAAGGATATCGCTCCATCATGTCCAACTCCGCTTCCCATGTCACACTCTCCACGTCTTGGTTCCTCCAAATCACCTTGACCGAAGCTACTTCCTTGTTGAGAAGCCTCTTCACTTGCCTATCCAAGATTTCAATCGACACCTCTTCATAGGTCAAGTTCTCTTCAACCGTCACACCCTCCAAAGGTGTAATTGCTTTAGGATCACCAACCAATTTCCTCAACATGGACACATGGAATACCGGATGAATGGAGCTCATGTACAAATGAAAATCCAACCTATAAGCCACATTGCTAACCCGTTCCATAATCTCATAAGGTTCGACATACCGAGGGCTCAACTTGCCCTTCTTGGCAAAATGTATGATGCCCTTTATGGGGGACACCTTTAGATACACCCAATCACCAACATGAATTTAAGATCACTCTTTCTAACATCCGAATAAGACTTTTGGCGACTTTGGGCCATTTTCAACCTTTCCCTAAATAACTTCACCTTTTCTATGGCCTCAACAACCAAATCTGGGCCTAACAAGGTCGCCTCACGTATTTCGAACCAACCAACCGAAGACCTACATCTCCTACCATATAAAGCTTCTAATGGTGCCATACCAATGCTAGCATGAAAGCTATTGTTGTAAGCAAACTCGATGAGAGGTATATGATCATCCCAATTTCCTTTAAATTCCAACACACAAGCCCTTAACATGTCTTCTAAGGTTTGAATTGTTCTTTCAGCTTGTCCATCGATTTGAGGATGAAATGCGGTGCTCAACTTGACCTTAGTACCAAGTCCCCTTTGAAAAGATTTTCAAAAATGAGAAGTAAATTGAGTACCACAAACCGATATGATAGACCTTGGCACACCATGCAATCTGACAAACTCCTGAATATACACCTTAGCATACTCCTTGGCACTACAGGTAGTCTTAACCGGTAAGAAGTGAGCTGACTTAGTCATTCTATCAACAACCACCCAAACAGAATCAAATTATCTCCGAGTACAGGGCAACCCAACGATGAAGTCCATGTTCACATCTTCCCACTTCCAAGTAGGAATTTTAATGTCTTGGGCCAAACCACCGGGCCTTTGATGTTCCACTTTTACTTGTTGGCAATTTGGACATTCCAACACGAACTTGGCTATATCTTTCGTCATACCATGCCACCAATACAATTCCCTCAAGTCTTGGTGCATCTTGGTAGATCCTAGATGAATAAAATATTGACAATTATAAGCCTCTTTCACAATAGTCTCCTTTAAGCCATCGACATGCAGAATACATAAATGGTCTTGGTACCGTAGCACACCATCTACCCCTTGGGAGAAAACCTCAATCTTTCCATCGGCAACTAACTTCTTCAACTCCACCAAAGAAGGATCTAAGTCTTGTTTCTTTTTAACATCAACCACTAAGGAAGACTCAGATCAACCTTGAACAAGAATTCCACCATTGTCGGATTCGGCCAACCATACACATAACCTAGCCAAACAGTGCATATCTTTCACTATCTCCTTCTTCCCCTCTTCTACATGAGTCACACTCCTCATAGAATGCCTAATAAGGGCATCCACAAAAATATTAGCCTTATCGGGGTGATATAGAACACTCATGTCATAGTCTTTGAGAAGTTACAACCACCTTCTTTGCCTCAAATTAAGGTCTCTTTGGGTGAACACGTATTGCAAGCTCTTATGATCGGTGAAGACATCCACATGAACCCCATATAAATAATATCACCAAATTTTCAAAGTGAATACCACCGTGCCAACTCAAGATCATGGGTTGGATAATTTTGTTCATGCACCTTTAATTGTTGGGACACGTAAGCTATCACCTTACCATGGTTCATAAGTACACAATCCAAGCCAATACGCAATGCATCACAATATACCATAAACCCATCTAACCCATTAGGAAAAGTCAAAATCGGAGCCGATATTAGTCGATCCTTCAAAGTTTGGAAACTTTTCTCACATTCATTTGACCATACAAATTTAGCATTCTTTTGAGTCAACTTGGTCAACAAAGACGCTATAGAGGAAAACCCTTCAAAAAACCTTCTATAATAACTGGCTAAACCAAGGAAGCTTCGAATATCCGAAGGAGTCAACGATCTAGGCCAATCCTTCACCGCTTAGGTTTTCTTAGGATTAACCTTATTGCCATCACCGGACACCACATGACCAAGGAAAGCAATATCTCCCAACCAAAATTTACATTTGCTAAACTTGGCATACAATTGCTTCTCTCTCAATGTTTGAAGAACCAACCTCAAATGATCCATATGCTCTTGTTCACTACGGGAATAAATCAAGATGTCATCAATGAAAACCACTACAAAATTATCAAGGAACAGCTTGAACACACGATTCATAAGATCCATAAATACCGTCGGTGCATTAGTCAACCCAAATGACATAACCACAAACCCAAAGTGACCATAACGAGTCCGGAAGGCCATCTTGGGAATATCACACTCCCTCACTTTCAATTGGTGATAACCCGAATGAAGATCTATTTTGGAAAAATGAGTAGCCCCTTGAAGTTGGTCAAACAAATCATCAATCCTAGGCAACAAATACCTATTCTTAATGGTCACCTTGTTCAATTGTCGATAATCAATACACTTTCAGAGCAACCCATCCTTCTTCCTCACAAACAACACGAGAGCACACCAAGGTGAGATACTTGGCCTAATATACCCATTTTCTAGAAAATCTTTCAATTGATCTTTCAACTCCTTCAATTTTGCTGAGCCATACGATAAGGCGGAATAAAGATCGATTGAGTATCCGAAAGGAGAAAAAAATCTATTTCTCTATCGGGAGGGATACCGGGAAAGTCCTCGGGAAACACATAAAAAAACTCATTAACCACCGAAACCAATTCAAGCTTAGGTAATTCACCCTCCACATCTCTAACCCGCACAATATGATAAATACACCTCTTACCAATCATCTTCCAGGCCTTGAGGTAGGAAAATAACCGACCCTTAACCACGGAATCACTACCCTTCCATTCCAACACCGATTCATTAGGAACTTGAAATTTAACTTGCCTAGTTCTACAATCAACCGAGGCATACGATGTATGCAACTAATCCATCCCAAGAATAACATCAAAATCATACATCTCAAGTTCTACAAGGTCATCGGGGAATACTTTATGCAACATAGAACAGGATAACCCCGATACATTTTTCGGGAAACAATAGACTCACCCACGGGAGTATACACAAAATATGGTTCCCTTAGAGTTTCGGGATTCAAAACCAAACTTAACAGCTAATAGAGGAGTCACAAAAAATAAATTTGCATCTGGATCAAGTAAAGCATAAGCATTAAAATCAAAGATTTTTAACATAACAGTCACGACGTCCGAAGCTTCCTCCACTTCTTGCCGACCATGAAGAGCATAAAACCTGTTGTTCCTAGGAGCACCACCAACCGGAGCATTTTGCGGCCCTTGACCATCGAGAGCCACTTGATCATTCTTGGCACCCCTTGGACAATTGGAAACTTTGTTGTCCTAACCACCACATCCATAGCAAGCACCCGAAGCCTTTCTACAATCACCCATATGATGCTTCCCACATTGACCACAAAGAGAAATTCGAGGACCACCCCCAACTTGTGCCTTAGGAGGAGGCACTCTCGGATTGGCAACCCTCATGTCAGAACCTTGGCTTTGATGGAATCGGCCAAACCACTACCACCACCCTTAGAGTTGGAGAACCCACCATCAAACCAGGCCCTCTTATCTTCACTAACCCTTTTCTCCTTAAGATTTTTGCCTTCAATTTGCTCGGCATAAGTTATGATCCTAGAGATGTCCATGTCACAGATGAGCATAGCAGTTTGACACTCCTTCACCACCAAGTCCGAAACACCCAAAATTAACTTGTGCATCCTTGCACGAGGATCGAATACAAGCATTGGAGCATACTTGGAGAGCTTAGTAAATTTGAGAGCATAGTCCCTCACGGTCATACCACCTTGCCGAAGGTTGATGAACTCAGTTATTTTGGCTTCCCTAAGATCAAGAAGAAAGAAATGATCAAGGAAAGCAATTTTGAACTTTTCCCATCTAACTTTGACATCCGCAACCCGTTCAACCAACCATTGACCATACCACACTTGGGCAACATCTTTCAATTGATATACAGCCAACTCGACTTTCTCTTCTGAGCTCACTCCCATGATAGTCAAAACCTTAGTGAGTTCATCAATGAACTCTTGAGCATCTTCCTCCACTTTCAAGCCAAAGAACTCCAGAGGGTTCATCTGGGTAAAATCTCTCACCCTAGAAGCTGGAATACCCACATTCACGGGATTGATCGGCTGGGCTTGGTTGGCCACAACTTAGGCCAACATTGACACCACATTCATAAACTCGGCATGGGATACTTGCTCCTCTATCGATGCCTGAGGGGCTTGTTCCACAAACTCAGGAGCTTGACGGGGGAAGGGAGCTCTTCTGGGAGGCATGTTCTGAAAGAGAGACAAGAACTAAGATTTTAGGGAATCTCATAAACAATACAAGGCACGACACAAGAGACAATGAAGTGTCAGGTTCCTAAAATGTCCAAATAGCCTCTCACTCATTGGTATGGTGCACATCACAACCATGAACAAGACTTTTAGAGACGTGACATGTTGTACTTCGAGGATCATTTACAAACATAGGGCTCTGATACCATCTTTGTCACGACCCAGAAGTGGGGTCTAGATGAGACATGGCAAAAGAGAACTCGAAGAATATCGATCAAGACATTATAGTATCATCACACACATAATCAGTTCAAAAGCGTGGAAATGTAAACACATAACACAAAACTCTAGGGGAAACGGGGTTTTAGACCCAAGCTATGGGGATGTTTCCGGGAATGGGATGAGCATGAATCACATAACACATAGCAAGTATTTCTAAAGGGCAGGTAAGTAGGACTCAAGCTATAGGGGTATATCGGGTTAGCGAACTTTCCACATAAGCACATTCCCAACTTTTAAAATCCCATAAGCATAATCAGAACATCATTTCCATAACATAATCCCAATAGTCATAACCACCCAAAATAAGCATAATACAATATGCAAGAGTATAGTGTGTCCAACATTGCCTCTACATAGAAAGAGCGGGGCCTCGACATAGTTTGGGGCTCACCCTCAATACATGAAATAAGAAAGTAAACATTACAAGAAAGAGGAAAGTAGATATTGCCCTTGGACAAAGGGCTCACCACAAGAAAAAAACTTCAAGAGAATCACTCGTCGTGCAAAGGTAGATAGAGGTCGTTGCCGATACCTACATGGTTAGAACATGTAGACAAGAGTATGGGTTAGCATAATAAAGCACTAAGTACGCGGGCATACAAATGCATATGCACATGAACCTATAACAACCTACATGGCAAGGGCACATATATTGAAGTGAATATAAGAAAGGATAACATATCAATATGCCATGATAATCATGATGCATGAAATGCCACAATGCTTAGTAAAGAGGGGACGAAACCATAACTGACATCCAAATTCATGTGAGCTACAACATGAACTTGCTCAATGAGGCCTCTCATTGGATCATAGAAGATTACTTGCCAAAGGTAATCTACACCACACCTTACGGGCCTCCCATTTTTGAAGGATTTACATAGCATAACATATCATATCAAAGCATACCTTATGGGTCTCCCATTTCGATAGCACCTCCATTGGCACATAGTTTTAGGAAAGGAGTGGAACACTTGGGGATAACCCACTTACTACTGCAATCCTTCTCGGTACTAAGTCATCATCCCACAAGAACACGTTTACATATACATGCTTTTAAATGGAAACTTGATACTTGAACATCAAATCATGCATGATTGGGCTAAAAGGCCAAAATCACTTTCATTACTCTTATGCATACTTAACAAGAGTCAAACACATTTCATAATCATGCATCATGGGATTAAAAGCCACACAAACTTTCATGTCAAACTTCATGCATAAGAGTAGCTCCATAGTTGTCATACTTGTCAAATCATATTGGTGTAAACACCCATGTTGCTCAAAGAGCCATATCATAGACTTAATGTGATCACAACTTAGTAATAACCCATACTTGTTCAAAATCATATTCATAAACATGTTAAGGACTTAACCCACTTCAAAACTTTCATCAAAAACCAGGATCATACATGAAAAATATCATGAGAAACAATGAAAATAGCATGGATACTAGAATTCAAACTTTAAATTCAAATCAAGAGTAATTCATAAGAAATTCAAGTTAAATCAACCTTCAAATCATCATTTAAATACTACCCATGCATAGTTCAAGAGTAAAGGGGACATGCATAACTTGATCATCATCAAAACCATTGAACCTTCATGAAATTAAAACTTAAATCAACTTTAAATCACCTAATTTCTACAACACCCAATCCCATTCAATTAAATACTTCAAAATTTAAAGAACCTAACATTAAAGAAAATTTAAAATCATAATTTAAAGAGGAGGGTTCTTGGGTCTTCATGGATGAAAGAAAATCCATGAATCAAATCCACATACCTTGAAATTAACCAAGAAAATTGAAGGATTTCACAACAAGGATGATCTTCCCCAAATTTCTTCAAGCTTTCATCAATGAATTAACCATTAATGAAATGGATTAACCATCTAATTAAATTATGAATTAACCATCTAATTAAATTATGAATTAACCATTAATGAAATGGACTAATTAACTGAAACAGTGTCACATGAAAGGCTACAGTAGCCGTATCATGTACCTGGCCGCATAACTTGACTTGATCTCATGTTCGGCTTGAACTCTCGAGGGACGTTCTCGATCACTCCATGGGGGGTCTCACGGACCGTGTAATGGCTTGTGGAGTATCACTTGGTATGGAGTCCAACCCCGAACCCTTTCCAACTTTCTGCCCCACTTCACTGGACCCTTCACGAGCCGTAAAGTGTCTCACGGATCGTGGGGTGGTCCGTGGGACTTGACCTGATTCTTGGCTGGATGTATGGCCTCCAGAAACTCACTGGACCACCACACGAGCACCCCCATGGATCGTGGACCACCACACAGTCCGTGGTCCTGCCCTTAGCCCATTTCCAGAACCTTGTTCTCGGAGTCCTTCCAATTACGAGCAGTCCCACTGTTTTGGCCATACCTTTCACATACGAACTCCGAATTGCGTGAAACTAGTTGTGTTACGACAATAACTTAAATATCTTCAATTTGATATATAGCAGGCCATACTGTTCATCCCGTACCAAAAGTTATGTTATTTCAAAGTACACTGCCCAACCAGCCCCATAACTTCACCAAACGATCCGTTTTGAATCCGGCCACTTATATTCAACCCTTGGCTATCAAAATTAAAAAATGACCAGTTTAACACTAACCTTGACCAACCATTACGACATTCAAAATTTTTTGGATCGTTACACTAAGGCTCCTTTCACGAGCCTCCACACGGCCAGTGAAGTGTCATATGAGCTGTGTGAGGTTGAGGTAATGGATGCCTTGGTCTAAAACTCCAATTTAAGGCAAAATACTCCACATATACAAGGCCAAGGGCCACCTCAAGGATTTTCAACACTTAAAACCAAGTTTTTTGAAGAAATAATCACTCAAGTGCATCACTACGAACTGTGAGAGGTCATACGGTCCATATGGGGTCTCCTTGTAACTTGCCTTAGCCAATTTCAACATTAAATCCCTGTGCAGGAAACTTTACTAAAAAGGTCATAACTTATTCATCCAAACTCCGAATCAAGTGAAACCAAGTGTGTTGGAAAGCTAAACCAAAGAGCGTAAATTTGATAGGTCATGGGCCACTCAATTCGTTTTATGATAAGAGATATGACTAGTTAAATTGTACCCTTTCAACGGTTCTTATGAAAAGCTTAACCAATAAGACTCCTTTGCGCATGGCTTGATGAATAAGACATATGAAAACCATAATACACAGTAACCAAGATTGAAATCAGTGAACTATGCATCAATAAAGTTTCCAAAATTTTCGAGTTGTTATGTCATCTCCCCCTTGGCAATATTCATCCTCGAATGTGCTAGAACGTGGGTTGAAAGGCTAGACTTTAAACATGAAACAATATGAAGACATAATGTATAATTCATTATTTGAAAATCATAAAGTCATTAAAACTCATTTCAAAATATCATTTAAATCATTCTCGTGTACATTTATACATGTCATGTCATGAAACTCAAGAGTTGAAGAATTAGGACCATACGAAATGGAAAGAACCTAGTACATTAGGCTTGAGTAGATTAGAAAAGATACGTGTATCGCCTCATCATGCCTGACTCCGCCTCCCAAGTAGAACGCTCCACAAGTAGCTTTCTCCAAAGCACTTTAACCAAAGACATATCCTTGTTATGAAGCCGCTTCACATACCTATCCATAATTTTAACCGAAACCTCTTCACAAGTCAAGTTCCCCTCAACTTTAACAAATTCCAAAGGAACAACAAAATGAGAATCACTAATCCACTTCTCTCAAATCTTGATACGTCTTAGTGGATTTCAGGTGTGTAGAATAATAAGATTTGTGAGCTCTACTCGTGATCACCACTCTAATCAATATCTGGCACACAATCGACTTTGATACTAAGGTACTCCATCTCCCCCGTAGCATAAAACCTCCACCTTCCTTTTGGAAACCAATACACTTCGAGAGTAACATTCAAATCAAATATCTCAAGTTCTACAAGACCATGCAAAAGGGATTTATGCAAGACAGAGATAGGATAACCTAACAGACTCTTTGAGCAATAATAGACTTTCCCACAAGATTATAAACTGAGAAAGGCTCCCTCAAAATTTCAGGACTCACGCTAAGCTTAACAATCAAAAAGGGAATCACAAGAGATAAATTTACACCTGGGTCTAGCAAAGCATAAACATCAAAATAAAAAACTTTTAACATACCAGCCACTATATCTAGAGTATCTTCCACTTCCTGTCGAGCATGGAAGGCATAAAACTTGTTGTTCCTAGAAGCAACTCCTTGTTGTTATTTTGGTTGGCCTTGATCTTTTTTAGTAACCTTGGGACAGTCAACAATTTATTGGCCCTTATCACCATATCCAAAACAAGCACCTAGAACCCTCAAGCATACACCAAAATGATTCTTCCCATACCAACCACACTGAGGAGGTAATGGTCCACCTTTGACATGTGCGCATGGATGAGGCTATCTAGCATTAACAACCTTTGAATTAGAACCTTGTCCATACTAAAAGTGATTAAAACCATCATCACTCTTAGAGTTGGAGAACCCACCATCATAACGGGCCCTCTTAGGGTCATTCAATCTCCTTCCCTTGAGATTTTCCCCTTCAATCTCTTTAGCATAAGTCATAAGACTGGAAATTTCCATGTCCCGAATAAGAATAGCCATACGACACTCTTTCAAAACCAAATAAGAGATCCCAGAAATAAACTTGTGAATTCTTGAACGGGGGTTAGACACTAGCATAGGAGCATACTTTGAGAGCTTTGTGGACCTGAGGGCATATTCCCTCACACTAACACCACCCTGCTTGAGGTTGATAAATTCTATCATCTTGGCCTCTCTAAGATTAAGAGGAAAAAACAGTCCAGAAAAACAAACTTAAACTCTTCCCAATCAATCCTATAATCACCAACGCACTCCATGAACCATTGAGTATACCATTCTTGAGCCACATCTTTAACTAATAAGCAGCTAGTTTAGCTTTCTATTTGGAAGTAACCTCCATAATAGTCAACACCTTAGAGAGTTCATCAATGAAGTCTTAGACATCCTCCTCAACTTTTGAACCAAAGAATTCTGGAGGATTCATTCAGGTGAAATCTCTTACTCTAGCAGCCAGAGTGGGAGCATGAGAAGAAGGATTGGCTTGCCTAACCTGATTGGTCACCACTTGAGCAAGCATGGCAACAACATTTCTGAACTTATCATAAGTAACTTGATACCCCATAGGGTCTTGAGGTACTTGATTCTTATTAACTGGGGCTTGTCTAGGTAGAGGAGCTCTTCATGGAGGTATCTTCTAAAAGGGTTACAAGAATACCATCAAAATGCGGAAATCTTATGATACGGTTCATAAAATGACATAAGGGACAATGAAGTAAGATAATCTCTAAAATGTTTCCATGTTGGACTCTGAGGACCATTTATAAACCTAGTGCTCTAATACCATATTTATCACGACCCAGAGTAGGGACTAGAAGTCACACAACAAATGGGAATCCAAGAGAGTCCCTAAATATGCCTCATAGCATTCGTATACACCTCATCGGTTCAAAATCACATAATTAAACAACAAACACATAGTTCTAAGGGAAAGGTGGCTTTGGACTCAAGCTATGTGGATGCAGTAGTTTGAGACTTGTATGGATTCACATAGCACATAAGAACTAAGGGCAAGTAAGTATGACTCACTATGGGGATAAAAGGGGTCTTGGGACTTTCCATATCACCTCATATCACATAAGAATATCCTTACAACATAATTGAAACATAATATAGTCATAGGCATAGCCTTTATAAGCAACATACAACAAGTATAGTAAGATAAAATGTAGAGTTTACAAGATGTTTGACAATGCCTCTAACATATGGAATAGGATAGGGGCTAAGACATGTTCTGGACTCACCCTCAAAGTAGATAAAATATAAGTGGAAGCAACATGATAGGTAGATGGATGATGGCTTGCCCTTGGATGATAGGACTCTTTATAATAATTTTCACAATCCAATTTAACTATTAAGGGGTGGATGAAGATAGTCTCTGGTCCCTACATGGTTAGATCATGTAGGTAAAAGAGTATGCATTAGTACATTTGAATATACTAAGTATGAGGGTATGAAATGCATATGAATATGAAATCCTTCAAAACAATATTAGATGACAAAGGTACATATATATAGAAACAAGTATATAAGAAAGGATACAATATCAATAAGCCATGAAATCCATGATGCATGAATGCAAAAGTACTTTAGCTATAGCGGGGTTGTAACCTCAATGACATATAAGACCACGCAAGCTACAACTTGGAATCCCAATGTTTACCCTACATCGAAAGAAAGGGTGATCTACTTTCTAAAGGTAGACCTTTCTCCTCCTTACGAGAACACCACCCACTTCGGAGAAATAACATCACCTTACGAGAACACCACCCTTTTCGAAAAGGATTACCATATTCAACCATTTACCTTATCGAACAACACCTATTTAGGAGAGTACATTACCCTATGGGAACAATACCCATTTAGAAATAGATTTTTATAAACATACTATAATCATATCTTACGGGAATACTACCTATTTCAGAAATATAACATGAACCTATGTTTGGCACATAGTTTGACAGAAAGGAGTATGGACCCTTAGAGATAGTCCATCCCGCCTTCAATCTCTCAGAGCTAAGCCATCATACCACAAGAACAAATATACATATACATACTTTCAAAATAGACTTAAGACTATTTGAATCATGAGAATTCATACTTAGGATGAAAAGTCAAACATACTCCGTAATCATATTTCATTGGGCTAAAAATCCCAATAACATTTTTATGTCATACTATGCAAAGGAGTAATTCCATTCATATCATTCTTAGTTGTGTATACACCCATAGATGCTCAAATATCCATATCATAGGCATATTTGTGATCACAAGCTTGTCATATACATATTTTTTTCAAAAATCATAGTCATAATCAAGATTGGGCTTAACCCACTTCAAATACTTCATAAAAATCAATGTTCATGTATGTAATACCATGAATGATGATGAGAATAACATGGGCAATTAGAATTCATAATTTAAACTCATAATAGGAGGAATCCATATGTAATTCATAGTCAAATTATCAATTAAAACTCAAGCAGTATTACCCATGCATATATTTAAAGCTTAAAGGGACATGCATAATTGAATTTTCATAACCTTAATGCAAATCATGATAATTGAACTTAAATCACTTTAAAATCATCAAATAAGTACAATCCATACTTTAATTTAATTAAATCAACACTAATTTAAAAGACCCAAATTTAAAGTAAACTTAAATTTCATAAAATAAAGTTTAAAAGAGTTTTGGGGCCTTCATGGTTGAAATAAGGCCATGAATCAATCCAAAATACCTTGATTAACTAGAAGTTTTAAGGAGAAGAATGATTGAAAAAGAATACTTCCTTGAATTCCAACTTGAACCTTCAACCCACTCTTGGAATAAAATATTTAGACGAGAGAGTTTGAATATTCTAAGTGTTGAATGAATTTGAATGAGAGAAGAGATTTGTATAGGTTAATTAATATGTTTAGAAGGACTTTGGAAGTTTAAAATGACTTTAGGAAGTCACCAAAATTACAAATAAACTATTAATGAACGAATGTAAAAAAAAGGATTTCCAGGGGCTCAAGGAAGGCTTCATGGGTTATGAGCCTTCACATGGGTCATGAGGCCTCCCGTGAGGCTATACTTAGAAAAACTTTCACTGACAAAGTTCTTAAATGATGATTCTATACTTAGAAAATTTTCACTCCAATGCCCAAATAGACCACTTCATGAACTGTTTGATGACGCACGGCCCGTGAAGGGTTAGTTATGAAGTGCCTTGGCCAAAATATGGTTTTCAAGTCCAAGTATCCTCTTACGAGCCACCACACAACTAGTGAAGTATCACTCGAGCCGTGTGGGGTTCTTCTGATAGACACCTTGGTCTAAAACCTCAATTTAATGCCAAATTCTCCACACATACAACTCCAAGGGCCACCTAAAGTCTTTTCCACACTTAAAACAAAGTCTTTCGAAAATATTCATCACCCAAGTGCATCACCACGGACCGTGAGAGATTACACGATCCATATAGGGTCTCCTGGTAACTTGCCTTAGCTAATTTCTAGATTAAATCCCTCTGCACACAGCTTTACTAAAAAGGTCATAACTTCTTCATCCAAACTCTGAATCATGTGAAACAAAGTGTGTTGAAAATCTAACTCAAAGAGCTTAAATTTGATAGATGATGGGTCACCCAATTCGTCTTGTGCTAAGATATATTACCAATTAAATTTGACCCTTCCAATGATTCTTATGAAAAACTTAACCAATGAGACTCCTTTACACATGGCTTGATGAATGAGACACATGATAACCATAATCCATACTAACCAAGCTTGAAATCAGTAAACTATGCATCAACAAGGTTTCTAAAATTTCTTGGATGTTATAGTAGGAAAGGTCAACTTACACTGTATAGATAATATAAACAATAACAGTCTCATATCACAATGTCTCTATAGTCCAATCTCTATAATATACAAGGCTCACGTCATTTAACATATGTCACAACCTTTCAATAGTTCAATCTCAATAATATACACGATTCGAGTCATTCAATACATGTCACATTACCTCAATAGTTCAATATTGATAATATTCAAGATTCAAGTCCTTCAATACATCAGACTTAGTAAATATATCAACTTTCAAGTAATGAATGATATGGAATGAAATGAAATGCTTTGAAATTCAAGAAATACAATGCAAATATCAGATAATCATGATACATGTTTGTCCTATTATACACATCCGTTGATATAATCAGGACAGAGCCCATGGGGAACACATATGGACCATGTATCTTCCTGAACCATTTCCTTTCTGTATTTACTTTCATATCTAGACAAAACCATTTTCCTTCGGCTTTTCTTTTCTTTTTCTAGCTGGAACTATTTCCCTCTAGTTTTTCATTTCTTTTTCTAGCTGCAATCATTTTCTTTAGGCTTTTTATTTGTTTTATTTTTCTTGCTACAACTATTTACCTCCGACTTTTCATCATCAACAAGATGTCCACATGGATCATTTATTCAATAATCATCAATATTCTCATTGTTCTTTCAACACTTGTGTCATCATCATCTCATTACATAGTAATCATATTATATCATAACTCAAGTCTTTTAATAACTTATTGTTATCATGACCTAGGACTACTAATCATTTAACTTCACAAATCACAAGAACTTAGTTCAACAATGTCTCAAATATGAATTTAATTCAACATTTCACATAAAGTACTTCAATGGACAATTCCACGCAACATGAGTCAAAGTTCAACAAATAGAACAACATGATCACTTTTACATTCTCATCAATTGACATTACAAGTCCAACTCACAATATCAACTCACACGTCTTAGTCAATAACAAATTGGTATATAATTCACGAAACAATTCACACATGTCATCAATTCCACATCCCTATTACCAATCATATCCACTGCAATAATGCACTAATCCCCAATGTTCACATAGAAAGGAAATAATGTGTATAATTAAACTTAAAAGGGTTTACAATCCACTTACCTCAAATTAGTCAATCAATCACCCCAACGATAATGCCTCCCCCTTCTTAATGAACCCCAAGCACCACAATCTACTCAAGAATAAATTGACAATCACAATATGAAACTAACAACACAAAATCAAACAATTTGAGAGAAAAGGCAAAATCATCCAAAAATTTACAAATGAAAATTAATACAAAAATAGAGTTGAAAATATCCCTCTCATGATCAGGATATGATCAGTGAAAATCAATACAAAAAAGAAGTTGAAATGAGTTCATAAATATCAATTTATCAAAATTTAAAGTTCATGAAAAATTCTCAATTTTTTCAATTGAATACTCTAAGTTTGATGTTAAAATCAAGGAATAATTAATGGATAATGATAAGGGGAATACAAAAATACCTTCTTCAGAGAAAAGGCTTAGAAAAATCAAGCAAAAGTCATCCAAGGCGAGCTCTCAAAGTTTAATAATAAGGAAAATGTTTAAAATGAGGCATTAGGTTCTGAAAACCCCTTTCTGATGACGCTATAGAGACACCACCACCATACAACAAGCATAGACACTATACCGTCTTCAGTAATGCGAGTCATTATACTAGCTTCAATAAAGCGAGGCCTATACTAGATCAAAGTAAAAATCTTTCTCAAGAAATTTTATGACTCGAAATCAATCCTCAAAATTTATTTGGAACTCTCCGTACACAAATCATACATACAACTCAACTAAATTCAATATTTCGGGCTCAATGAATTATAGAAAATCAAATATGAGGCCTTCTTGATGCGAAATCCAATTAAGCCCTTTAAATCTAACTTAGGCCCCTTAAAACATCAAAATGACATCGAGGCACTCAAAAATTAATGCAAAGCTATTGTTAGCACTAAAATCACCTCCCGAGACCATTGGAACAATGAGAAAATTGATCATTAAAACTTAAAACATTAACCAAAGTCAAACCAAATTCAAACTTTAACTCAATTTTCAACTCTAGCCCTAAAATCCCTAGAACAACTCCAAATCTGATTCCAACAACTCTTCGAGACAAATTTCTATATTTGAAACTAATGGAATTGATGGAATTCTACTCTAAGACTCGAAGCTCCAATGACTCAAAATTTAAAAATTAGGCAATTCAGACCTTAAAAATCTAATATTTGGCAAAAATCTCAATTTTTACAAAAATTATGAAAATCAACTTTTAAATTCAATCAATCATGAGTCGAGGCCACTAACGGGAGGAGTAAAATGGCAATCTTAGCAAAAAAGAAAAAAATGACCTTTAGGATCATTACATTATTCACCACTAAAAACTATGTTCATCCTCTAATATAAAGCGAGGAACATACCAGAAGTCTCAAAAAGACGAGGGTAGCGATTTCACACATTAACTTTATGTTCATCCTCTAATATAAAGCGAGGAACATACCAGAAGTCTAAACAAGATGAGGGTAGCGATTTCGCACATTAACTTTAGTCTCCCAAGTAGCATTTTCCTTGAGTCGATACCACCAATGAACCTTTACCGAAGCTATATTTGTGGTCCTCAACTTCTGGCATATTTTTCTAGAATAATCACTGGTTCCTCCTCATAAGTCTAATCCAACGTAACTCTATCAAATCCATATATGTCACATGAAAATTATCTAAGGTATATCATTGTACCATAGAGACATGAAACACCAGAATTGAAGATAAACTAGGTGATAAGGAAAGTTTGTAGGACACCTCACCTACTATCTCTAGAATATCAATAGGGACAATATACCTAGCGTCAAACTTGTATATCTTTCTAAACCTCATGACACCCTTCATGGGTGAGATCCTCAACCAAGCCCGATCACCCTCCAAAAAATCCAAGGGTCGAACCCCCCTATCGACATAACATTTTTGGGGATTTAGAGCTATCAGTAACCTACTCTAAATCAAGTAAACCTATTCGATGGAATCTCTAAGAAATTCAGTATCAAGGCTATCCATTTTAATAAAATCAAACAAACCAATGGATCATCCCGGTAAGGCCAATGTTGTGGCGGATGCTCTTAGTAGACTTTCTATGGGGAGTGTTGCTCATATAGATGAGAGAAAGAAAGAGGTAGTGAAAGATGTTCATCGCTTGGCTAGGTTGGGGGTAAAATTATCCGAATCCAAAAATGGTGAGATTTTGGTGCAAAATGGGTCCGAATCTTCTTTGGTAGTTGATGTCAAGGCTAAACATGATTTAGATTCATCTTTGGTGGAATTGAAAAAGTTGGTTGCCGATGGTAAGATTGAGGTTTTCGCCCAAGGGGGAGATGGTGTACTTCGGTACCAAGATCGTTTGTGTGTTCCGGATGTAGATGGTTTGAGAGAGACTATT
>JBCEWC010010521.1:0-17560 GCA_038996855.1 Solanum aculeatissimum | reverse complement strand
AACTGTAATATAATTTGAATTTTGAAACTGAATTGAAAAAGAGTCAATTACAATCTTATGGGTGAGAGTTTGAATGATAATTTGATTCCATGATTTTGGGGAGAGAGTTTGAATGGTAATTTGATTCCCTGATTTTTTTGTGAGAATTTGAATGACAATTTGATTCCCTATTTTTGGGTGAGAGTTCGAATGGTAATTTGATTTCCTAATTTTTGGGTGAGAGTTTGAATGACAATTTGATTCCTTGATTTTTGGGATTCTTAACTGATCTTTGATTTTTTTTCATTTTTTTAAATAAAAAATAAAAGGAACGATTCTTTATAGTTCTTGATACTATTTTTATGGATCGTGAGAATTTAAAAACTATTGATGTTACAAAATAGAGAGTCTAAAAACCCAAAATATCAGTTGAGTACCAGAATACTTACAACAACAATATTTCTTTTGTTTGATACTTGCAATACTTTCAGCAAACATTACCTTTTTAAAATTAATTTAGCCATCAAGTATCATAATGTTTAATGCAACTATAAAACCTTTACACTGTACATAATTGAAGTATCATTTATATACCTAAATTATAATATTTAAAGTATCAGTTATAATCAATTAAAAATTCTTTTATTTTTATAGGTATCACACATATTCAAGTATCTAGTTTATGCAAGCATAAACTTTTACACTGGACATAATTCAAGTATCATTTATATACGTGAAGTACAACATTTCAAGTATCAAATATAATCAACTAAAAAACATATAAATGCAAGTATCAATTATATACATGAATATGTTAAGTTGTGTAGGTATATGAATAAAAAAAAATCACGTTATACAGACTCAATCACATCTGTATCGTGCTAAGATACTTCAGTATTGACAATCGACCCATTGATACTATCAACGTCTACGTATCAAGAACGTTCAAATCTACAATATCTACGCATAGTGGATACTTTCCGAAGTCAAGTTCTCTCTTTTTAATCTCGATATACAGCTTCACACCCATGTCGTTTCTAATTGTTATTGGAGAAGAATTACCTTCGACTACATATCTTATGGTTATTCTTTTTCTTCTTTTATCAACATCTAGTTCAGCAGCGATTGCTTCAATCAAATTAATGAAGGAAATATTTTCTTTAACAACTATTCCATCGATTTTGTATCCTTAGTAATCAACATCAAATTCCCATTTTCCAGAATGACGCAGCAAAATAGATATGTTCATACCTTCTACAAATCGATTTTCTTGAAAAATGGATCGATGTCGGCCTTGCAATTTGTTTCAATGCAATTCGCAGAAAAATTTTGAATTTTTGAAAATTGAATTCTCTTCCGCATACATAGCGACTAATTTTACTATTTAACAAGGTTTCAGCGTAATTAATGGATGAATTAATTGAATTTTTCAGTTTATCCCATTTTATGTGTAACTGACTGACCCCTTTCCTATTATTTCGATAAGTATCAAACACCCACAAGGTATCACACATGACTCAATTTTAGGAGATTTTAGGTAATTTAGAAAATAGTTGGTAGAAAAAGGAATTATCACTTTATAGTACGAGATTTGTATAATTTCCATTGAATAATCCTATTAATATGTACAAATCACGCCCAAAAGGTTTAAGGAAAAACTACACAACAAGATAAATATATACTATATATTTATGAAACACAGATACAGTTTTAAAAAATTATTCGTCAAAGTTATATTATTATTTCTATAGCAAAAAATCAATTTAAACATTAATAGTTGATATTTTTCCATATAAGCTATCCAATCTTCTTTTGTTTCTCCTATATTTTTTTCTCTTTCTCCAAATTGCAGTTTCAAGTTGAAATCCATCATGTCCACCTTTTTAGAATCATGTAACTTCTATTTGAATATTTTGAATTTGTATTTTGCAAGTTAAACTCATTTTTATTTGTAGTTATATCATTCAATTCTATTAAATTTCTTCAATTTCAGTCATAATTCCTCTTCAACCATCACTATCCAATCTTCTTTTGTTTCTCCTATATTTTTTTCTCTTTCTCCAAATTGCAGTTTCAAGTTGAAATCCATCATGTCCACCTTTTTAGAATCATGTAACTTCTATTTAAATATTTTGAATTTGTATTTTGCTAGTTAAACTCATTTTTATTTGTATTTATATCATTCAATTCTATTAAATTTCTTCAATTTCAGTCATAATTCCTCCTCAACCACCATTGCTTCCACGGTTCCACCTCTTCTTCCTTTATCATCTTTATTGCCTCCATCTCCTCTTACTTTACCTTACCACAACCATCATCCTCACAAATTGAATTTTGGTGGATAAAAGACGAAAAATGAGATCATTCACGCTAGTCCGATGAAGGTACAATGATGGATGAGTATTTTCTTCTCTATGAGATCAAGCGAGTTCTTAATAGACCACGTTTATGGTGGTACTTCGATTTATGTATTTATTTTTTATGGTTAAAATGGTGAATTGATAGGTGTTTCAATTTGTTTATATGTTTTTATGGGAAAATTTCAAATCTAGATGTAATTTTTTGTCCTTTTTTTTGTGTGTATTTGTTCATGTTTAGGTATTTATATCAATATATCCAATCATGTCAATTCACTATTGTACTTGTATCAATATAATCAAATGTATTTGTGCATTGATATACTTTTGTATCAATGTATTCAACTTATACATTATATTAACACATTCAAGTGTGTCAATTCATCGTTATATTTTTTGTACTAATATATTCAATTGTATTGTTTCTTATTATACACTTATATTCATATGATTTGTTTTATTAAAAGGCTAGTACCAAATACCCTTTAACACATATAAAACACTTAAACAATTAGACATTTTTATTGGTATCAGAATTTGTATTTTGTACTTTATTATTTGTGTTGAAAGATAAGTACCAAATATGTATTTTGTACTTTGTATACCTTTCAACAGTTGAAATTTTTGTATTGTATTTGGAATCAATTGTTAGATAATTTTCATATGCATTTTGTATTTAGATACACAAATAAATTCGATGATTTTTACGAATAAAAATGAATGTAATAACACGCTTGACTCAAATAAATATAATTAATTAATCACATGTAAATGAATATAACATGAGATTTTAATGCATTAGGTATAAAAAAAATTGACCATTTTTTGGAAAAAATATTTAGCTAAATTTAGTAATTTTTTGCACGCACATAATTATAAATAAATAAAATAAAAAATTTGAATACACAAGTATAGTAGTGTTTAATTAAAAAAAAATTGTCAATATTTATAATCACATATGAATGCAAAAACACGTTAGATACAACTAAATATAATTAGATACAAAAAAATTGATAGCATTTGAATACAAATAACTCATAATGAATACAATAATGACATATAATGAATATAAGAAATTTGACAGATTTTATACTTAATTTTGAATTCTCTAAAATAATGATGAGTTACACACACTTAAAAGTCCAATTAAAATATAATTATATTTTAATTATTCTTAGAGAGTGGTTTATTCTATAGCCATATTAGAAAAAAATCTAATTTAAAATAGGAGTATTTTTAAGGAGTGATTTATTCTACTACAATATTAGAAAGGATCCTTTACCTCTTCTAACTAAATTTTCAGTTAAAATGCATTTTTATTTTTATAAAGAAAATATAATAAATATCACAAATAGCAAATAAAAAATAATGCTAAAGATGATAAATATTAAAATTATAGCTAAAAAACAATAATTAATGCTTTTAGTTAAATATCGATTAATGGGCTCACACAAACCCTCCTTGGGCCTACCAACGGAATGTATGGGCGTAGGAATGGCACCAGATAGCCTATGTGATGGCACCATTTAAAATATAGTCTCAATGTAAGAATTATTTAAAGGTTAGGTTAAATATAATCTGATGAAAAAGATTTCTGAAATTGTTAAAAATTTGTGTATAATGTTTATGCAGGCGAGGTATAATATCAAGTTTCAATGGCTACATTAATTTCTGACTTGGTATAATGATTGAACTTACGAAAATCTAACTCCATATCTAAAGGCCAGAAGTTTGAAAAGTCAAAATTTAAATTTCAACATAGGAGATCCAAAACATATTTTGTAAAACCTAATCTCAAATTGCAATCGTATCTTGATCTTCATTCAAATTACAGTTTCAAATCAAACATATGGTTTGAAGTTAGGCTTTGACAAACCTAACTTTATACTTATATGTTTGAAGTGAAACTTGAAAACCTTTATTTTCAATTTCAATTTTGTGAATCTAAATTT
Organism: Solanum aculeatissimum; assembly: GCA_038996855.1. Classification (NCBI taxonomy): domain Eukaryota; kingdom Viridiplantae; phylum Streptophyta; class Magnoliopsida; order Solanales; family Solanaceae; genus Solanum; species Solanum aculeatissimum. Next base: position 13,272 of record JBCEWC010010521.1, on the reverse strand, counting down.
TGTTTAAGGCGCCAATTTTTTTTTTTTTTTTAATAAAAACTGTTGTTTATGCAAGAATCATCAATCAGCTATTTGTGCATATTTCAAGCTTTTAGGCCTTTAGAAAACTTCGCACGTGGCCCAATTTGCAAGTCAAAATTGAACTATATATGAAGGCCACTACATATGTGCATGACATCATTAATAATAGGCAGATCGGTATTTATGCGATTGGACTATCAATTTCATGTTATTTCACGCCAGTTTAATTGAAATTTTTTATCTTAGATGTATATTATGACTCTTTAATAATACTAAATATTGTTGCTATCCAAATTCAGGTGATTACTAATCTTTATTCTCAACAAAATGAAAAAATTATAGTAGTAATTTATTTGATTCACAATTGCACGATAATAAAATGTTCAAATATAATGATGAATTTATTATGATATACTTTATTAAATAATTAAATAATTACACTAATGTAATTAATAGTTTTACTGAAATAAAAAAGCTTATTTGACCGAAAGGAAAAGTCAACGATCTAAGGATAGAACAGTCATTTCGCACACAATGAAGTAGCCTTCATATACGACGCAATCTGGGTTAATCAGAGACGGAGAGAAAGACGCCGACGATCGGAGATGGCGCGAATAACAGGGATCCACTGGTTCGCGCTCACAGTTATTATCGTGCTCTCCCTTCTGGTTCAGCCTTCCTTCTCGATATACTGTGACGAAGATAACTGTTACGATCTCCTGGGGTAACTCCATTGTAAACTATTATCTTTTCTATTTCTTCATTCTTTTTGTCACTTATTTTTTTTCCTTTTATTTTTTGCAGGGTGACTGAAAATGCCAATTCTTCGGAAATCAAGAAAGCTTATTACAAGCTCTCTCTAAAACAGTAAAAAAAATTGTTCCTTCTGTCTCATCTGTTTTTATGAAAAAATAAATTTATTTGGTTGAATTGGGAAGTTATTGATAATTGTGTTGTTTAGTCATCCAGATAAAAACCCTGATCCAGAATCAAAGAAGCTTTTTGTGAAAATTGCAAATGCTTATGAGGTAATTAATATTATGTTTCTGTGGTTTAGTTTTCTTGTTGTTCTTTTGCTTTGCTTCAGTAATTTTCTAGGATCAATTAGCAAATCAATTTGAGGTTTTAATTATGTGCATAGAAAAAGGAAAATCTAATGATACACAAGCTGCAGAGCTTATTATTGAAGCAAGAAAAGGGAACCCAGAAGAAGAATTAGATGGAAGTTTCATAACTTAAGAGAATTTGGGTAAATCCTAATGGAGTATTAATTTCATACTGGTAAAAAAAAAGTATCTTTGTTGTTGCCTTGGTCAGCACATTGTGTTTTCAATAAGCGAAATGCATCTGATCTAATACAAATGCTACCTTCGTGCCATGTTATATGTGCTGGTTGGCTGGACATGGTTTTAAAGATGTTATAGTACTAACTAAAAAAGTTAAGTTTTATAGAAAAGAACAAAAAAGTTGTGAGAGATATTAATGGAATATTTCTAATAGTTTGGGACATCATATAGTTGGGATGGGGGGAGTAGTATGTCTTTGTGATAAATATTAAAGGGCTCATTTTTCTCATAGATTTTGAAAGACGAAGCCACAAGGGAGCAGTATGATTATGCACTTGCCCATCCAGAGGAGGTTAGTTTCCATCAATCTTTTGGTTACACATTCTTTTGCTTTTTCATAGAATTTCGGCTAGGAGCCCTAGTGCTTCCATTTTTATAATGTAGTACCCCAATGACATTCTTTTTAGTATCTTCGAGTCCAGTTTATGCATATTGGACTTTCTTGGGCAATGATATTAGACTTCTCAATTGACAGATGATAATCATGTTGCATGCTAATGTTTTTTTTTTTTTTTTGTACTTTTGAATTTTTTCAGTTTTTCTACAATACGGCACGGTATTACCATGCTTACTATGGTCACAAAACTGTGAGTACCTAGCCTTTTCCTATTTCCTTCTTGATACTTGTATCTTTTGATCAACACTTCATATGGGTGAAACTTTGAGCTTATGATTTCATTATACATGCAATGATTTTGTTTACACTTAGCTGACTGTGTTTGGAATTATAGGATACCCGTGCTGTCCTCGTTGGTCTTCTTTTGATAGTCTCATTGTTTCAGTATCTGAATCAGTGGACAAGATATAATCAGGTAAAGTAACACTAAACACTCATCACTTAGATTTCTTTCAACCAGCAACTTGCATCAACAATCAATGGTTAAAGACTATATCCTTGTATTATAATCTGGAAATTGAAGAATGCTGTCATGACTTTTTATTTTGTTTGATTTCCTATATTTATTTTAGTTTTATGATTTGAAAAATGAAAAATTCCTATGATGACATTTTATAGTTTGATGATCTAAGAGCAGTGTGATCCTTGGACAATAAAAGAAAAGAACAGTCCTATACGATCAGTGAGATCAAATGAGATGATCCTTACGTATAGTTAACTGTGTGCCTTGAATACTTATCTGGATAAACCTTGCTGATATGAAGATGCATCATTTTATGATTATCTATCTTACAAGTAATTATTTGTTTGTAGATAGCATTTTTAATTGATAAAATTGAGGATAATATTCAATAAATAAACTAGTAAGCAATAACTAAACTAGAAAATTGTTCCTCTAGTCTTGTCACTCCTGCCATCCTATTTTGATGTACCTTTTTGTCATTAGGATAAGAATATGATTCACCAGAAGTGAAAGCGGAGCAAAAATGAATTTGGATTATTCAAGTCTCATTTGGTAGCTGGAACGTGAGAAAGTAATGTATTCAGATGTGTTAATTAGGATAGAAATAGCATGTTGATCAATAAAGAATCTGGAGAACATAGAGAAATCTGTGGTGATACATTAACTAAAAAGTAAAAACAATGGCATTACTAAGAATGATCCAATCAACCCTGCATCTATCCATATCTAGAGAAAATCAATCATAATATTTTACCACTTTTACTCTAGCTATCAACCTATTGCAACTCTCCAACTTTATCAGGCTTGGAACCAGCTATGTTTTGCCAATCTTAAATAGGTAGAGTTAATGAAAATTACTGTGACTGCTCCGAAAATTTAAGAGGAAGAAGGATGAGATTTTGTGAATTAATGTCTGTAGAAAACACCTTCGCAGCAACAAAAGCTTCAGGAAGTTGTGGCATGATTATAATAAAACTCTCCCCTCTTCTCGGAAGATTCAGTAGCTTCCAAAAAAATTGCATGCATACCAATAAGAATAATACCAACATGAGGCAGATTCTAAGGCTAGGAGGATACCATATCTTTTTCAAATTTAATATTTAAATAATCAATCATCCAGATACACTCCAAGTTTCACAATAAAATATACTTCATTAAAAAAATGTATTCATAAAGAGGTTTCTTACTTATTCTTTTCTTCACTTATCTGCATTACCTAGTTTGATTTGTAATGTAGATTCAGAATGATCTTGGGTGAGCAATTTTATTGTTAAGTGGGAAACATTACAAAATACCAGTTGAACTTCAAAAGCAGTGCAATATATTGAAAAGTTATATCATGGTAAACAAAACAAAACAAAACAAAATTCTCCTTATTTTGAATTTTGTGAGACAGTCTTTCTCAAAAAAAAATTCTGTGAGACAGTAATATCTGACTTAAAGCAAAAGCAGAAAAGAGTGACCTATAGTTGGAGATAATGGAGAGGGAAATAGTTATTTTTTGGCTTCTTACTATTACTTTGCTATGTGTGACAAATTGTGATTTCCTCTTTTATTAGGCTATTGACATGGTCAAGAAAACACCAGCTTATAAAAACAAGCTACGTGCTTTGGAGCTTCAACGCACTGGAGGAGTGACTAATAGGAAGAAGGGCAACAAGCAGATGGACAAGTATGAGCATATCTCTCATTCATTGACTATGCAACCTGAATCTTCTGGTTTAGCTTGACGAAATATACTTGCCTTTTCATATGGGCTGTCATTTAAATTTGTTTATTTGCTGAATCTGGGTTTATTTGCTGAATTTGCTATTTTTGACAGGAAGGTGGAAGAAGAACTTGGCAAGGAACTCAACTTGGACATAAAGGGCACTGAAAAGCCTTCTGTTTGGGAACTAATTGGAGTCCGTTTTATACTTCTTCCTTACACTCTGGGAAAGGTAGCAATAGTTTGGTGTTCTATTCTAACTATGAAATGAAAAGACATTTTGGTTTTGGCAGTTGATCCAAATTTCCTCATGCTTATAGTTTGTTCTGCTAGAGGCTTTAAAATAAGATACTTTATGCTTATGAATACAAGATATTAAGGGTTCCTGACATTCTTCTTCTGTCTTCTGAAGCTGTTGCTGTGGTATGGATGTTGGTTCTGGAGGTACAATGTCAAGCATGCTCCATACTCATGGGAAGATGCCTCCTATTTGACACGAAGGTCCCTTCGGGCTTCTCTTGATTCATGGATATCTATTGGTAAGACAAACTGACTTTCCTATGTTAACGAACACTCTGGTAGTGTTAGTAAAATAGATGACCAAGTTAAAAGCAAAATCCTTTCAGATACACGTGTATATCTTGAGAAATGATAAAAGTGATTTTGAGTATATATATGTGACTGTGATGCTTTTACAAATGTTTCCTCTATCATTGCTGCTTGGCATACTATTAATATACAACAACAATAACAACATACCCAGTGGAATCCCACAATTGGGGTCTGGGAAAGGTAAAATGTACGCAGACCTTACTACTACCTCATAGAAGTAGAGAGGCTGGCATACTACTAATATAGTGTTTTGATAAAGTTTATCTTTTCATTTCTTGCTGGTAATGATTTCTTCCAATCATGCTTCTTTTATCAGATGAATCAACCAAGGAAGATCTTATCGGAAGACGGCTTTGGGAGAAGTCCAACTTTGAAAGCTATGTAGCAGAGATGCGCAAGGAATCAAAGCGCCGAAGATAAATTTTTTTTTCTTTAACACAACGTTAGGTATAGGATGAGACCAGTTTTGATGGGAAGTATTCTGACACATGAAGCTGAAAGTCTAATGTTAAATTATTGAAGAGAGCAAAATTCTTTTGACAAGGAGAGCTATTGGATTGATTAGTATGTTGTAAAACTTGGATTTTCACGGTCAGTGTCATAGCTATATTAGTACTAAAAATAATAACTATACAAAAACATATTGAGACAGATGTAAGCATACTGCAGTTGGAGCAATTTTGGGGAACAAGTTTCTTCTGATGAGTGCTGCTTCCCACAGTGATTTTGCTGTTGTAATGCTAGGTTAGTATATGTGTCGAACCATCTATATGTTCTGAAAAGGACAGGAATTCTGTTCCAGATAATGAACTTCGTACTTGCTATGTTGTATTTATATGTACCAGTCTCAATTGATGAACGGTGAACATGAAAATGGCAAGTTTCTCATTACGAATTGTAAGTGTTGGCTCCACTAAAGCTTATTCGTTCTATCTGGATGATAACTTCATCATGTACAAGGTCAGAATTTGAGTGCTTCTCAACTGTGTCATAAATGGTGGACTGGGAATGAGTTGAATGCATAGAATACAGATCCTTTGACTTCCTAAAATCTGAACCAGCCATTTATCAAAGATGGTGGGAATGTTTCGTATATAGTTTCAATATTATTTTATTAATAGTGGAATTCATTGATGTGGTCGCTTGTAGCTGGATGAATCTCTGGGTCAAGCGCAGAGAAAAATTGAAAAGCACCAGAATTCTCGACCCCTCCATTAATGGTCAATAAAGTACTCGGCTTATAGAATTGATACGGACTGAACTGGTTAGTGAGTGTTTTCCGTGATCCATTGCCAATAACAAGACTAATCCAAGTAGTTTGCCCCGTAGCTATGTTAAGTTTCACACACTCCAGGTTGATCAGAAGCCTCAACTTTTCTCACACAAAATCAATTTGTAAAGACAAGACAAGTTAATATTTCAAAAGATCACCATTTTACAGTCCTCAATCGGTGCAGCTCTTTTAGTATTTTGCAGAATCAAGTGCTTCTCATTGCATTCACAAAGTAAGAAAAGTTTGCTGAGGTAACATCGAAGTTAGTTCGTCAACCACGTCCATATCAATGATATCATACATTGCTCTGTTTGTATAACTTGGTGTCGAGAACTTGTTTTCCACACATTGCACATACTCCTGCACAGGAAGAAGAATACTTTAGACAAGACAGAAATGTTGCCCAAATATAAATCATTTAGAACTAGCGTTCCATTAATATAAATCATATGCAATTCCAAGGAACTCTCCATTACCTTTACTATAAGCACAGGTATGACAATACTTGCCATCTTGATGCACTTGTTGCTTGCAAATAATGCACTTTGTATTTCCATAAGGTGTCCACCTGTAATACCACAAGTTCCCTCGTAAGAAAGTCAAAATGATGGCAAATACCCAAGACATACCATAATCAATCTGCATTTGATACCCCACAACAAATCACATAAATCATTTCATTCCGCACAACACTTACCAGAAGAGGCTGATAACTTGATATCATGCAACACCACAATAGAAAAAAAGCACTTTAGAACACCAGGTTAAGCTATCCACTTATTACTACTTGTATTTGAGAGTTTTAAAACTTATATTGATTCTATGGTCTAAAAGAAGCATATTGTAGCCAATATATTCTTCGCTAAATGGTGAGTTGCATTCTTTTCCACAAAGTGATTCGGGGTGGACTAGTGGTTTAGGCTTGGGACTTCCATGTTGGAGGTCTCAAGTTCGAAACTCTTGCCAGTGAAAGTAAGGGGCTTGTCTTCTGGATCGAGCTCGTTAAAAGCTTGCCTAGTGCGGGTTACCTCTCCTGTGTAGTTGCGAGCTATTGCATAGGAGCAGGAATTTTACGCGCACATTCAAAGGGTAGCGATTGTAGATTTCCCTTATCATCAAGAAAAAAATCTTGTTCCTTTTCCCCAGCTGTACCAATCCAACTGTAATTCAATGTCTCATACAAGGAAAATCCCAGGAAAACATCTCGTCCTAATTTTTTTTAAAAAAAAGTGCAGTTGTTCGGTTTCAATTCCATGAACCTGGACTTGAAAATGAACTTATTCCTATACTTGAATCCGGAAAATAGTGCACTCAAGGGTATAGCCTAATGGTCAGTGAAATGAGTTGAGAATCATAAGGTCTTAGGTTCAAATCTCAACAGAGACGAAAACCCCAAAAACCCAAGGAGCTTTTGTCCCATCTAATCTAGCCTTGGTGGATAAAATTACTGTTGTTGGTGGAAGGTGACAACCCCCCCAAAAAAAATAAATAAAGGAAGTCCAAAAAATAGTAAAATTCTAAATGCAACATGTGAATGAGCTACAGTCTTATTAACATAATTCCTATTAACGAAGAGCAGAAAATACACTAACTGAAATTTGAAATATTAACCAACAAAACCTATCGAAAGAATACTATAAAGTTTACTCAAGATTGTTTTCTTCAATAACCTAAATCATTGGTCCACAAAAATAAATAAAATACAAATAACTATTTCTTTCTCACGGTCTTGATATATTTTCTTTTATTCCAGTATCAATAACAGAGTCTTCTTTGGACCACACATAGCTTCAGTATCTCAAGATTTCAGAAGAGAAACAAAGCCAGTAAATAATCACATCAGACATGCAATATCCGGTGAAAAAAACTTTTACTGAAAAATATACAAGCAAATAAAAAAGAACATCTTTTGCCTTGATCCCGCATAACTATTGCACCATCATTGACAAGAAAATTGAAGATGCTTACTATTCAATATTGGTTTGGCGAGCATTCAGATGCCATAAATTACTTTTTCAACAGTAGACATGGAATAGATAAAGTTGTTTAGAAGTCAAAAATATGTTCAATTTAATTTCTTGTATAATGCAACATGCTTTAGAAACTTCTTTTTAAAGAAATGAATTGAGATGGCTAAATAAGAGGTTTGTGCATTCACTTTTAATGCAAAAGGAGTATTAAACACATATTTCATAACAAGATGAAAAGAGCCTGTCACAAAAAGAATGGCAAGATCTGAAGTATGAAAATTAACTCATCTAAAATTCAATGAATTCACAAACAATTTGTTGGTTCTTCAAGATAACAATAAAATATGTGGGAACTACCTAAAAAGCAATGTGAATCACAACTGTTCATAGTTAAAACTATTCTGATAAATCATAATCAAATGTTTAGATGTTGATTTAGTCTTTCTTCATTTTATGGGACAAGTTACATTTGGATGACAAGATCCAGAAATTCTTTTTTACTTTTTTTTTTTCAATATGAAATATCGTCCAGATGGTCTCAACAGAATCAGTACCGGTCTCAACTGGTGGGGGATTATCTTCACCAATCTTCTGAGGGAAAGGCTATTGAAACCGAACTGACCACTATCATAGCAGTTCAGCATCTGAACTTTTCAGATCAAAGGCAGAGAGCTTAAAAGGATTTACAAGATAACTTTCACCACAATGTTTGCTTCCGCGTTAATAACCCAATCCACTTACCCTCTGTTTGGATGATGGTTTGTCATGGTTTCATAATGTAATACCGTACGGTATGGTACTGTACAATACAATACAATGTTTGGATAGACAGCATGGTTCCCTATTATTTAATGATAATTTTGTTGTTTGGTTTGATTGTATGGTATTGTATTATAACTGATAAATTTACGAAAATTGCTTTAAGTATTATAAATATACAATTTATCAATTTTTTTTAAAAAAGAATTGGGAAACAAGCTAATACATTTCCAATCCATACAAACAACACAAGAAAACAAAAAAAGCAAGGACTTTTTAAAAACGGATCTCAAAAAATAGATTGAAACGTGGGAGAGAAGACTCGAGGCGGAAGAGAAGCTTCAAAAGTTGATGCAGAGGAGAATGAGTAATACATAATTGTGAAAACAGTAGATATATTAGGGTAAAGTTTAATAAAAAATAAAAGGTAAATTAGAATTATTTAAAATTAAGTAGGGATATAATTGAAAAAAATAAGTAAATAATGGAATAGCACCAAATTGATGGTTTCAAAAAGTGAGGATTTTCATGGTTACAAAATCATGAAACCAAACCATACGATACCATGTGATTAAAAAACAATCAAAACAAACGTGATTCTCTTTCTAACTATAGCATACCACGGAAAACCACCATCCAAAGAAGCTGTTAGAGTATCTCCCTCATTTTCCCTATTCTCACATGGTATCCAAGCTTATATGATATTTGGATGAGATCCCATACGCACTGGCCAAAGTTTTCATTCATTCACCACTCTTTCCTGCTTTCAGAGATTCATCCTGCCAATACAACATCTCTTTGATTTCACATGCCTACATGGTATTAATACTGATTTTCTTATATTATCTAGAACTCAAATGTAGTACTTCAGCCGGACCTTATTTTTAGCTCAAATCATCATTTCCAACATTGAAGGCGTCAAAAACATGAGTAAACAGGTAAGTTTTTGTTCAAAGGGTTGAAGATCTTCCCGATACTCTACTTCAATTGTAACTAGGAAACCTGTAACTTGTTGTGGTAGGTTTCCGTGTTTGTTGGAAATATAATACAAGTGTTACCTTCTCCAAAAAAAAAAAAGAGTAAACAAAAGGAAGACCTGTCAGAGACATCTATGTTGAACTTGTTCAATTTTATTTGTGTAAATTTTCCTTTTTATTGCAAGTACCTCTTAAAGAAGACGATGGGTTCCTTGTACTATATCATACTGGAGTGAGGTTCAGTCTGAACTACCTAAGCACATGATTTCAACTTTTACGGTAGCGTTAGTGAGTTTAAATCAAAAATTCAAAGATCAGAAAGAATCATTGCAAGACTCTAATGTGTCATGTGTCTGTATCTCTCTCTGTGTGTGGGTAATTTCTAACTTAAAATGAAAAAAAGAGAAAAGGACATTATTTCCCTCTTAGGATACACACTTACTTTGAATTGGGTTCTCTCCCTCTCCATCTACTTGATCTTTTCCTTTGTTGGTTTAGGAAACAAACACCCAATAAGACAGACAAAAATCTCAGCCAAATTAATTATAGTTCATCTACAAACAATAACGTGGCTAATACTAAAGTACTCAGTAACTTTTATGTCTATTTTAAAGATGTCGGTGTCCTCACTTTCCTCCGGCAATTACTATCTCCCACCAGCCCAGGTACTAGATAACTCTGCCCACCAGCTCTCAAGTATATTGAGAGACATTGGTTAATATTGTTTTTGTTTCTGCTTGATTTTAAAAACCTTGGTTTCTAAGGTTTGCACCCACTTCATTGAACCCTAAGTCACACCCTTGGGTGCTACTCAAGTCCGTAAAGTTACCATAGCAATAAGTTTTTCTGACCAGCATTAGAAAAAACCTGACTCGCTTAGTAATTCAACATCAGAATTCCTACTATAGAAGATAGTGATTGAGTCTGATTGATGAAAGTTTTGGTATGTATCAAGTAGTATAATGAGTCTCAATTTTTTTGAAGTTAATGAGTCTCAATTGACTGGCATCACAGATCAATAAAAAACTCCTAAAAAAAGCAAGCATATTATCTCAGCTAGTATCTGTTCGTCTTATGATCTGGTCAAATGGAAATAAAAGATGCTACTAGAGGACCAACTATCAGACGGATGAGTACAAGCTATTAGCCAAAAAATAAAATTCTCTTGAAAAAGCAAGCATACTATTCTCAATTATTCTCCTTCCATTCTCCAGTCGGTTAAAGGGAAATATATATAGAGGCTGGAATTCACTATCAGGACGGACTGGTAAAAGCAATTAGCCAACAAAGAAAAGAAAAAAAAAGGTGACCTTTTCTTCTTGGAAAGCAATTTGTTCTCGTTAATCTTACGACCGCCGCCTTCAGTAGTGTTGCTGGCACCTTCTTTCCATTTATCAGGTACAATCACCTTGGACAACTTCTTCTCACCTGCAAATACAATTTATGAAACCGTAAGTCTAAATCAATTGCTCACAAATTGTTTGCAAATGAATAATTTGTGAATAAAAGAGGGGAATTAGGACTTACACTTATCGCAAACCATAGTTGCAGTTCGGGAGCTTGATTCAAATTACGCGAAGCAGAACGAGATTTTTTCAATTCCTGCGAAATTCGTATTTTGGGGAAGAAGAGGAACAGCTGAATACTTATAGGTAAAACGGTGCAGTGGAGTCGCACGGAAAATATATGGAGTCGCGCGTAAGAGCCGCCCGATTAAATACTTGAGAGGTGTACTCTTTTGCTTTTCTTTTCTTTTTTTTTATTTTTTTTTTGGGTTTTCATTATGTAAATGTCCGACTATATTTAAAATAAAAAATTTACACGAGTCGAGCTCAATCCAGAACGGTCTTTTTATCTCTTCTTCATAAAATAAAAATAAAATTTATATATATACTTTATTCTTGAAGATTCTATTTTTATAAAATTTTACACTTACAACCAATTGGATTTATCAATAACTAAATATATTTAAAAATAAATAAAAATTGAGAGAGTATATTACTTGACACTTCTTTTCTGAAATCAATAAAGAAAGTGTTGAAAGTATTCCTCATCATTAATTTGAGATCTCGATCCGAGCTTTGTTGGGTATATAATAGACTTTATTCTGGAGTACTTTACCTTTAACGTAGAAATATTTCTTAGACTAAGTTCAAAGTAAGACATGCTCAATTTTGTCTATCTATATCTTTTAAACTATATTAAAAATGTGAAAATTCGTAATAGTGCTATTTAAACTTTTTACCCTTTATTAAAATATTGTGATTTAGATAAAACTTATTTTTTCATTAAGTATTATATCATTATATTGATAATATTAAAGATTGACTATAAAAAAATTAAATGGAGAAGTTTTTTTTTTTATGGCTAAATTCATATAAAATCTTTTTCAAAGCAGACTTAATCCAAAAAAAATAGTCAAAAACTTTTGAAAATAATAGGCAAAAAAATATTTTTAAAAAAGTCAGAATAAAAAATAAAATAAATTCAAAAAAATATAGCCAAAAAGAAGTTCAAATAATTAGGCAAAACTCCCTCCGATAAACAAAATTATCTTTACTTTTAAAAAAAATTAGATTAAATTATCATTCTAATATTTAACATTTTAAAGTTAATTAAAGTTAGCTTGTCCAAAACAAATCTGTGTTTCCATTGATAACACTATTTTCTTCTACTATAAAATAATCTCCTTTTTACATTGAGGAGTGTTTTTCTTTTGTTATCAAATTTTAACTAATTAATTTACCTGTAGTTTTTAAGATACTTTTTATTACGAAGTATAGAAAATTTTTGAGCACTTTGAACTACTTTTAAATTAGGAGTCCTTCAAATAAATCAAAAATTAATTAGTATGGTTGTCGTTAAAAATATTGATTGAATTTTTTTCTTTATTAAAATACTCTATAATAGATTAATATATATATATATATAATAAATGGTCAATTATTTTAAATATTTTAGGTAGAATTTGACTAGTTTTAATTCTTCTTAGATTTAGAACTCTTTGATAAATAGAGATAAAAATATAAAAATCAAATAAATCCTTGATGTATGCTTCCAAACTTTCTACATTATTTTTCTTTCTCAACTCTTCGTGTGTATTTTTCAAAAATGCATTTGTAGTCATTATTTGTAGTGGAATAATGCTATTTATTATAAGTAATGGTTAATCATGCATGTATCATGATATATGTTATTTATAGATGACATATATAGTATTGATTAATGAGATACATAAATGAGTTAACAATAGAGTGAGTTTTATTGAACCCATTTAGAGTTTATTGTTATAGAAAAAACTTTGTATTCAAAGATATTATAATTTTATTAGACTTTGATTAGCTAATTCTTGCGTGTTCATAATAGATATGCCAGAATATTATTATTCGCGGTGAGCGTATAGAGCAAATTAGATATGTTTATCGTGGATCCGTTCAAAATATGAGAAGCAGCAATTGCGCAAGACTCATTATAGAGCGGTATTGGGTGAAGAAGGCAAGAAGAGAGAGTATCAAACAAGCATCTCGCCAGGGAACTAACAAAGAAAATCACAAATAGCATAGAATTGGTATTGTGCATTGAGTAAATGGAATTGGAGTATAATAGTTAGGATATAGGTAAAATTACACTCAGAGATACTAAACTTAAAAAATTACAAAAAAAATAGCTTTCGTTATATAGACATGTATAGTCGGTGTATATTTGTGTATCATAATGTATATTTTGTGTATAGCCCATGTATAAGT
>JBCEWC010010520.1:0-17560 GCA_038996855.1 Solanum aculeatissimum | reverse complement strand
GAAAGTGAACAGGAGAAGTTACCAGGTTGCCCTTTTGGCTGTATGACGAAAGTGGCAAAGAATGTTGGTAGTACAGGTTAATGTGGCGTTAATATATTGGTTTGATGGTAAAGGTCGAACCAACACTTATATATAATGATATGAGATGAAAAAGGGTATCCACTAACAAATTGTCATTTACTAATTTTTTTAAATAATTATTATTTAATTATTATCTTAATATCTAATATAAATATGACATATAAATCAATAGAAAGGGAATAAGCCTTTTGGCCATCATATAGTTTCCTTTAGTCCAATATTAATATAAAAAAGGACTTTACTACTATATTCTTTTGTTGAAAAGAAATTTAAAAGTAACATATTTTTATTAATAAACACATAATATATTTGCAATGCACGTTGAATTTTTTTTTATAATAGACTAAATTATTATTTTACTATTTTTCTAATTATTAAAGACTTTATTTTAATATTCTCCTAATATTAGGATATGTTGAAATTAACTAAATCTTATATATTAAATCCTTATCATTTGAACTAGGTTACTTAACGATTTTTTTTTTAATCAAAAAAGTAGTAAGTGTTGGAAATTTTCTTGCAACAGGACTCAATAAATTTAGGAGTCCTTATTACTTATTTGTTATACAATTATAATCAAATAATTTTTATAGTTTAAACAATTTAAGAAAAAGAGGAAAAATTATATGACAAAAAGAAAAAAAAAAGTCACGTAGAATTGAAGCACTACTTTTATGTTTAGAATTTTTTTGAATGTTAACCCATAAACTATTCAACTACAAATAATAATTACATATTAAATTAATGTAACTTTTTTTTTTTTTTGCTCATGTATTCAACGTTAAATGTTTTTTAAGTTATGCGTTATATTAGTAAAACATTATCATTTTTAAATATAACTTCGACAATAATTGTTCAGTTATAAGTACAAAACGTATTTCTCAAATTATTATTAATATTTTGGAAGAAGTTATAATTGTAAAACAAAATAATTAAATGTCAATGAAAAATCAAAAACTAAAATTTAAATTCATTCCTTTATACGTGTTTATTCATTTTTTGTAAGACTCACTTTTAGGATTAGTGTTCCTTCAACCAGCTAAGGAATATTGCATAGGGCATATCTCTTTATTCAGGTTCTAGATTGTTCTTCGTTTTAGATAATTCTTCCTCAACTAGTGTAGGAGGGGTCAGGGATTAGGTTTTGGTTTAGGATATTTCTAGGGCTTGAACCCGAGATCTCTGACTAAGGGAGGAACAACTCCATCCGCTACATCAAATCCTTTGGTGGTAAATCTTGATAGTATTAGTAATTGAAGAGATAAATTTATTTGTGATTTGAGGTAAATTTTTCAAAATCTTAGTATATTCTTGAAGTAATACATCTTATTTATTTGGAGACTAGTGGAGAAATATAGGAAAAAGAAAAAAGAAGGACCTTCATATGGTAATCATTGATCTTGAGAAGACCTATGACAAAGTTTCGAGGGATGCCCTATGGAGATGTTAAGAGGCGAAAGATATTCCAATAGTGTATATTAGAGTAATAAAGAACATGTATGACAGAGCTAAAACTCAGATAAGGCCAGTGGGAGGAGACTTTCAGAGTATTTTTCCTGTTAAGATGGGACTTCATCAAGTATCTGTGTTGAGCCCTTTTTTTTGTTTTAGTGATGGATGAGCTAACACGATCTATCCAAGAAGAGGTTACATGGTGTGTGCTATTTGCGGATGACATAGTACTGATCAATGAGACCATGGATAAAGTTAATGATAGTTTGGAGGTCTAGAGACATACTTTGAAATTCAAAGGGTTCAAACTGGGCAGGACCAAGACAGAATATCTAGAGTATAAATTTAGCATTACGAGGGATAAAACAGACATTGAAGTGAGGTTTGCCACTCAATCTATTCCTAAGAAGAAAGCTTTAAATATCTTGGGTCCATCCAAAGTAGTAGTGATATCGATAATGATGCCACACATCATATTAGGACAACATGCATGGAGACTTGCCTCTAGAGTATTGTGTGATAAGAAGATACCACTTAAACTTTAAGGAAAGTTGTACAGAATGGTGATTAGACCATCTTTGTTATATTGGGTGCAGTGTTAGTCAATCAAAAACTCACATGTTTAGAAGATGCGGGTTGCAAAGATGAGGATGTTAAGATGGATGTGCGGACATACCAAGGGTGACAAGATTAGGAATGAGATCGAAGAAGTTAGGGGTGACCTATGTGGCAGACAAGATGAGTTGATATATTTGAGTTGAGAGTATTCTATTTTTACCCTCCCCATACCCTACTTGTGAGATTTTACTGGATATGTTGTTGTTGTTAGTATATTCGTGAAGTTTACGAGAATAAATTATCTTATATTTTTATGGACAACTGCTAATTGGGATTTTTTGGTTGATTTTTGTTTATAATATCTCATATACTATCAATAATTTGAAATTGATTTTTTTTATATTTTTTATCAATTATTTGAATTGTTGCATCCCGTCACAAGAAATTGATTCGATATTCTTAATTCATAACAATTAATAATCTTATTAATTTGAAATTATATTTGCCTATGCTTTATAATTATTATATAATTGTTAATTGATATGCTAAGTCAAGTTTCTCATAATCTGTAAGGAAAGAAACTACACTATCTCTTCTGATTGATTATATTATATATATTATTTACAAATGATGTTATAAATAATAGATATTTGCAAATCAACTATAGTTCAAACCAATTCTAATATTATATGAATTACAAATAAAATAAATTATTATATTAATATTCATATATTTATTGGTACAAATATTATATAAAAGTAATTTAATTAACTTTCTCATCTTTGCAGGTTCATAATATATTTATTAATGCATCAAAATAATTACTTATTTATATTTTAATGATAAACATTATTTATTTTTTATATAAAATAATTTTTTTTATTGAGGTGACACAGTACAAAAACACGTATTCTAAAACTAATATGTGCAAAAGTAGGAGAGTAACGTGTATAAAAAGTACTCTAAAACATGTGATTCTTCTCCTATCAATATACTTGTATAACTCGTTCCAATTACCAAACAAGCCCTAAGTATTAACCGCGTATAAAAAAATAAAAATAAAATTAGGAAACATTGCTTGTACAGAGAGGGAGCGCAGAAGAGCAATGGTTAAGATGGCAACAGCAGCACCAGCTACCATTGCAGCGCAGACGGAAATGAAGAGAAAGAAAAAGAAAGGCCGTCCCTCTCTTTCAGATCTCCATGAACGTGACAATAAACTTTCCAATTCTACCCCTCCCCGCCGATCTACTCGCCAGAACCCTAATCCCAACTCGAATTCTCCGCCACCGGACTTCGACGACGATGACGAAAGAAAAGAGAAGAAAGTCAAATTAGTTGTGCGTTTGCCTCAATCAAATCAACAGGAATCGTCTTCTGGCAATTCACATCCTGATTCCGGCGGAGACAATCATGAAGCGTCTGTTAAGAGAAGGAAAATCGATTCCGTGGATCCCAGATCTGACGACGCTGTTGCTGATCAGGTGCTCAAATTTGGAGTTGGTTCAGGGGCTTATTGCTATTTTTCAAAATCTAAATTTGTTGACTCAATCAATGTATTTCTATTTTTGAAAATTTTGGATATTTCTTTCTTCGGTTTATGTGACCCAAAGCTTTTTGGATTTCGCGCGTAACTTCAACGTTCCTTTTTTTTTTTCTTTCTTTCTGACTTTTCAGATCTGATGTGTGTGCATTTGTTTTGATTTAAATGTATTTTCGAAAATTCAAAAAGTTATTGGTTCAACTTTTACTACTTTCAGTTGTGACGTTCCTTGATATTTCTTCTTTCATTTTCGCTCCCTGGTTTCTAGGGGACACTTCATTCTTCGCCTATGAGCCCTTTTCGCTGCAAGATTGAGTCTTGATGTGTCTTTTAGTAGTAATTGAATTTTGTGATAATTAATTTTGCAGGAGGAAAAGCTTTTGAAAGCGACGGACACATCAAATGGTGCATAATCGAACGCTTTTAACTCTTCCAATTGAGCGGAAAAAGAGAATTTTATTCCAGTAATTGTTTCTAAATCTATTTATTCTTGGACAGGGTCGCAATTGGTGTTCGGACCCACAACACCTTTGCCAGACAAAAAGTTGTTGGTGTTCATTCTTGACAGACTTCAAAAGTAACGTGTTTTCCCTGTCTTTTTTCCCCCTATCTTAGGTACCCTCTTACATCGGTACCAGGCTTATCTATTACTTTCTTTCTGTAATAAAATGCAGGAAGGACACTTATGGTGTTTTCTCTGAGCCTGTTGATCCTGAGGAGGTACTTTCTGCAAGAGAGACATTTGATTGGATGTTAATTGTATTTTCAGTGGATACTGAAATAGTTTCTTTGCAGATACCTGATTATCATGAGGTTATAGAGCATCCTATGGATTTTGGAACCATTAGGAAGAAACTTGATCAACGTCTCTACTCAAACCTGGAGGAGTTAGAGGTCGGTAAAAGGATTACTGAAAGTCTGAATGTATTCTGCTTGTAGTAGGGTTGAGTTCAACTCATGGGCTATGATGTGTTAATACGCAGACTTGAGCAATATTCTTTTTTAGGTTACAGTTTCCTGTTTGTAAGATCCTATCTGGTGATGTTAATTTTGTTTATCTTGTGAGAAATTTTAAGACCATTCAAATTTACAGTGATTAAGGGAGGACCAATGTTCTTGGATTTATCAATTTGATATCTTGCTCTGTTGGTAATTTATTAAAGCTTAGCGGGAGTTGAAGGAATATTGGTAATGGGATTAAAATTTGTGGTTAGAAAAGATGTCTGACCTTCATAGACATTAGAGTCACTTGTTTCTGGATCCTTATGTCTAGACTAATTCTGAAGGTTTACAGTGCTACAGTAGTTGTCAACAGTTATCTAAATAATAGAAGCTATGACATTAAGAATTTTGTGTTTGATTTGCTTTCAGTAAAGCTGAAGTTGTTGAACATGTTCATTGTTCTTCCTCTTGGTCTTATCAACCTTTCATGTAGAATTGGTTTCATATACTAATTATTTCTAGTTGGTATAGAATTCAAGACTTATCCTCATGATCTTCTTTCTTTCGTGGTAGATTATTGATTTTTGTGCTTTTCTGTAAACTTGCATGCATGAGTAATCCGTCGTATTAGATTTTCACTCGTCTATGCTAGGGTTGAGCCTGATAAAACGTAACTTGATTGAAGAAGTTCAGGACTGTATAGACATGTGTATTTAAAAACTTCATATGTCACTGTTTGCCGGTGATCTGGGTCACAATGCTGTGAAGTAGAGTTACCATTATTGTCTTTAATGGTTCTTTGAGGTGGCCATTTTTCTGCTTTTAGTCTAGAATTGGAAATTTATTGTAAAGTAAAAAAAGGAAGCAAAAGAGCATCAATCTAAAGAAGTTAAAAGAATACGGCATGTAAGTCTCAAATTCTTGAATTTATGATGCATTTAGGGAGGTATGCTTAAGGAGATGTAAATGTAGTATCCAAATGCACTATGCATCTTCATCCTTCAGTTGTTCTTTTGTGTTTGTTTAGTCATGGTATCTTATTTCCCATTTTCTTTAACAAAATTTGTACTTTTAGGTTTCTGCTTCTCTCACATCTTGATACTTTTATTGGCACAGTTAGTTTTGTTTCCGTCATATGTTTTAGTTTTGGTGGGGTGCAATATTGTTTGTACTTCCCAAAAATTGCTGCTGGAGTGGTATTGAATTTGATGCTGACCTTCTGGCACAATTTTGGCTCATGCAGGCTGATGTCTTCTTAATATGTTCAAACGCAATGCAATACAATTCCCCGGATACTGTTTACTTTCGGCAGGTGCGCATTAGCCTTTCTCTGTTCCCAGCATCTTTTTTTTCCCCGTTCCATTATTTCCTGAACATATTGCTTTTTAGGCACGGTCTATCCAAGATCTGGCAAAAAGAGATTTTGATAATTTGAGGCATGAAGGGGAGGATGGTGAGCTGCAACCTAAGGTTGTTCGAAGAGGCCGCCCCCCAAGCAAAAATCTGAAGAAGTCTGAAGAGAGTTCTCCACTCCCAAGCAAAAATCCAAAAATGTCTGTTGAGAGTTCACCTATTGATTGTATTGGTCCTGAGCTTTCTTCAGGTGCCACTCTTGCTAGTGGGGAGGAAAAAGCTGGTGGATCTAATTCTTACAATCTAAGAAAGGGACCTATGCTTCATAAGTTCCGTTCTGTTGATATATCCTCAGCATATCGCTCTCGCAATAATGATAATTATTCTGAATGGTTAGTTGATTGGAATAATGAATTTCCAGGTTTGTACTTTACACTCTTTCATTTTTCTGCTATCTCTTTTTTTTTGCCTTTTCTATTTTGTTGAAAAAAGCTGATTATTTTGTTATGTACAGCTTCCATTTTGAGGGCTGATATGAAGTACGGAAAGAAGCATTTTTCAGTTGATGAAAACAGGCGTGACACATACCAACTACTCCATCCGTCGGCTTCTTCTCGTGAGCCATCTTTGTTGTGGAATGCTGATGACCTAAAGCAGTTAATGGCAGTATGTACTGAAAGCCTATGTTATTCTTTTTTTAATAACCGAGAATTTCGACAGCAAGTGGCACAGGGTTTGAAAATCGGTAGATAATGGACCCGCCCCTCTACTCTTCTCCTCTTAAATAACAGGCGTTTGTCATTGGTAGGGTTCGAACCTGTGACACACTCAACCTAGACATCATGTGCTGTGCTCTTACCACTAGACCAAAAGCCCTTGTAGCTTATGTTGCTTTTCTTTCTCTTTTTCATCTTTGCTCTCAACAGCTGCAGGGTGTTGTGGACGTTTTTGCTGTTCCCTTTCAGGAAATGCTATGCTACTGCTGTCGAGTATTTTCCATTTCCAATACTCATTGCCTTCTAAGACTACCTATCAAACAATGAAAAATCACTACCTTCTATGACTAGACTTCAATGAAAATGAAGAAAGACAAATTTGAAGAGTTCTCTTCTTTTGTTGGTTCCACCAATCCTTTTCACCTCTATGTTGCTTGTCGGTATATCGACTGTACTGTTAGAGAAAGTTCATGTTTTTAATGCATAAGATTGGATAGGCAAACACTAGTTTGTCTCACTAATCGATTCTGTTGTGAAATATAAAGAGTCTCAAGCTGGACCTTTTAAAAACTTTTTTGTGCTGATCCTCCCATCATGGCAATCAAAGAGTGTGGAAAATTTTGCATGCAATCAGTCTGGTGTATCGTCGCTCTTGCCAGATAACATTGTCCCACCATCCCTGAAAGAGAAAATAAGATGCCTTATTTTCTTGCGACTGTGTGTGTAATTATCTTTGTTGTAGTCTTACTCAACCAAGACTAACCTTGCTATCTGATTATAATGCAGGTAGGTGTTCACATCGAGCAGCATGCATATGCTAGAAGCCTTGTCAGATTTGCTGCAAATCTTGGGCCTGTTGTCTGGAAAATAGCTTCTAAGAAGTTAGAAACTGTTTTACCTGCTGAAGTAAAGTTTGGTCCTGGATGGGTAGGAGAAGGTGGAGGATCTACACCATTGTTAACTTTTCCATCTCAGAACAAATCGTCAGATAGCTTGGCAGCTGATCACCATTCTTCTATAGCCATTACACCATCTGTTCGGGGAGTAAGTTCTGCTGTCAAGTGCAGGCCTACTGTTGAAACTGTTGAAGCTGGTAAGAAATTGAACAGCCAAAATGAATTAGCAGAGGCTAGTGGTGATCTTTCCTGTGCATTTCCTGCATCTATCTCCCAGGCTAAGCAGAAACCTTCCGCAAACCCAAGAAATGGTTTCAGCGGTATGTTTGGGTATGATTTGTCTATGGAGACGGAGGTAACAAGGTTGCCCATGCCTATAGGTGAACCGGGCCTACAAGAGGCCACCTTAAGGCCTGGTCAAGTGCTTGGAACAATTTCTAGAAGAGATGTTTCATCTTCTCATCAGTCACTTTCAAACCACGTCTCGTCTCTGGAAAATAGTTTACGAGGAAACTGGACTACATTGCATTCTGGGAATTTAGCTCCAGGTGCAGAGCAGACTGCGAGGCTTTCTGGAGATTCACGACCTGCCTCTGTATCTTCAGGGCAGTATAGGCAATCTCTTCCCATTCCGCCGGATCTGAATGTCAAAGTCCAAACTTCAGGCTCCCCTAGTTCTAGCTTACGAGTTGGATCCCCACAGCAGCCAGATCTAGCGTTGCAGCTTTAATTTTTATTAGCCCTTTCTGCATTTGAACTAGGTGAAGTAGATTATGCAAGTTTACGAAGTAATCTAAATCATGGTAGGAAAACTAGGAAAATGGTTGTACAGATTATGTATCCAATTTTTATATTGAAACTAGGAATTGGTATGTAACAACATTTGAGGATTGAACCCATGATTCACATAGAAAATTGGGTGGGAGAATATCAGCAGTTGATAGGGATCTTGGGATACGATTTCAGAAACTCTATGGATCCGTTTGGCCAATGGATATTGCAAGTAGTTTCTTCCAAATTTTTTGGCAAAAAAACCAAAAACCCAAATCTAGAAAAATATATTTATTGGGTCCTTTTAAAATTTTTAAATTTACCCCCAAATTTTTATATTTATGTATGTATATCTATTCGTATCTATCTTTATCTATATATATATATATATGATAAAGGAGAATAGTTAGTGTGGTTAAGTCAAGTGTCAAATTATTGAAAAGTCACTTGATAATTTTAAAACAAAATTAAAAAATATTGTAATAAAAAATTTTGAATTGAGAAAAAAGAATTTGAATTTGAAAATTCATTAGCTTAAAAATAAATTCACAGTAGAAGAGTTCCAAATCAACTCTTTCAATCTCATAAACTTATTCTTTCTCTAAATTTCATTTTGATACTTCAACTCAATTTTGTTCCATTTTAATCCTTCAACTCCAATTTTTTACTTTTGTCCAAAGAATTAACAAAATGGGAGAGTGTACTCCACATGTTATGGTATGACACAAAAGCCAATTAAAAATACATAAACAACCCCTCTAACTTGTTCTCATTTTTTGTTTTGACACTCTATTTTACATTTGTCATTTTACCCTACAATTCTATTTTATATGTACCATTTAAATATAAATTTTAATTTTGTAATTTTTTTATTTTTTTATACTCTTTATTTTCACTTTTTCATTTTATAATTGAAGTTTGTCCATTATTTTTCTAAAAAATTAACAGATAATTTTTTCTAAAAAACTATATTTTTTGAGTTTTTCTATATCTGTTCTTGAAAAATAACCGAGGAAATTGTGACAACAACAACAACATACCCAGTGGAATCTCACAAGTGGGGTCTGGGGAGGATAAAAATGTACGCAAACCTTACCACTATCTCATAGAGGTAGAGGTTGTTTCCAGAGCTTTCTTAAAGGGGAATTTTCACAAATAGCCTAGGCTTGAAACTTAATATGGTCAAATAACTATATTTTACATAATTTCACGGCATAACCTTAGCTATGTGACTTGGAGGGGAGGAGAGACGCGAGCGAGATCGAGAGACGGAGGAGAGAGACAAATTGTATATTTATATTTGTCAAATTATATGTGTATATCCATCAAATAATTGTATATGTATTTGTATATCTGGCAAGGGAGATTGGGAGAGGGAGAAGAGAGGCGAGCGAGATCGAGAGTGGGAGGAGAGAGGCGAGCGAGAGAGGGAGGAGAGAGACAAATTGTATATGTATATCCGTCGAATTGACTATGTATATCTACGAAAATAATTGTATATATGCAGGTGGTATACATATGTAATTGTATATCTGGAAAAAAATTGCAGAGAGAGAGGAGAGAGGAGAGAGAGAGGTAGAGAGGAGAGAGAAAATGACAACAAAACCCTGACTATAACTATAAATTATAAATTTTTTCAAACTATAGTTGTATAATGTAAATACATATCATATGTTTGCCTAGTTACGTTATTTTTCCTTTCTTAAACAATCAATTGAATTAAATAACACTCTCTATTCTTTTTCATCTTCAAGCTATTTGGATTTAACTCAAATATTAGCTTTTTCATTTAACTCAATAGGGGTAAAAAGAACTCATCTTCAATACAAGTAAGAAAAAACTCGTGTTCATTGCTAATAATGCTATTAAGGAAACGTTAAACTTGATAGATTTCGTTGAGTTGGTATTGTTCAAGAAAGAAAATCGACGCACTTTTGACGGTTATTTTTCACATAAAAATACAAAGAAATTATTTAAAAAATATTATTTTTTTTAAGAAAACAATATTCATCCGTCAAATTTTAATTTTTTCTTTTGCGAAAACTAACATACGTTCGTTGATTGTGAGATGAAACGTGTTCTTAGTAAACTATGGTTATCGTGGGTATTTCAATTTGTTTATATATTTTTTATGGCTAAATGATGAGTGAGTGAGTATTTCAATTTGTTTATGTATTTTTTATGGAATTGTTTTTAGATTTGGATGTATTTTTTTGACAATTTTTTTTGTGTATTTGTTCATTTTTAAACATTTATAGAAATATATTCAAGAGTATCAATTCACTATTGTACTTTGTGTATCAATGTAATCAAATGTATTTATGCGTTAGTATACTTTTGTATCAACTTATTCAATTGTATCAATGTGTTTAACTTGTACGTTATATCATCATATTCAAGTGTATCGGTTTATTGTTATACTTTTTGTATTAATATATTCAATTGTATTGTTTCTTGTTATACATTTGTATACCTATGATTTTTCTGTTGAAAGACAAGTACCAAATACACTTCAACATTTATAAAATCCTTAAACAGTTAAATATTTGATTTGTATAAAAATTTGTATTTTGTAGTTGATGTATTTATATTGAAAGATAAGTACCAAATATGTATTTTGTATTTTGCATACCTTTCAACAATAGAATTTTTGTATTGTATTTGGAACCAACTTTTAAATAATATTCATATGCATTTGTATTTAAATACACAAAGAAACTTGAATACTTGATAAATTTTATAAACAAAATGAATGCAATATCACGCTTGACTCAAATAAAAATAATTAAATCACATTTAAATGAATTCAATATGAGATTTTATAAATGCATTAGGTATATGAATTTTTTTTTGACAATTTGTGAACAAAGAATAAATATACCAACTTGCTTGACTCATATTTAAACAATTAACTGTAACCAAATTTAGTAATTTTTTCATACAAATGATCATAAATGAATAAAATAAGAAATTTGAATACACACATAGTTGTATTGAATATTAAAAAAAATGTCAATATTTATGATCACAATGTGAATATAACAATATGTTAAATACAAATGAATGTGTTTAGATACCAAAAATTTGGTAACAGTTGAATATAAATGACTCATAATGAATAAAATGATAACACTTAATAAATATATATATTTTTTACAGATTTTATTCTTAATTTTGAATGCTCTGGAATAATGATGAGTCACACACACACTTGAGAGTCCAAGTTTAAAATAGGATTATTTTTAGGAAGTGATTTATTTTATTACCATATTAGAAAAGATTCAATTTAAAATAAAAGGTATATTTAAAGAGTGATTTATTCTCCTACCATATCAGAAAAGATATCTTACTTCTTTTACTAAACTTAGTTAAGATGTATTTGTATTTTTATAGAAAATCATAAAAAAAATATAACTAATACAATAGATAACAAACCCAAAATGTAGCTATGGAATGTAAATATTAAAACTATAGCCAAAGAACAATAGTTAGGATCTATAGTTTGCTTTTTTCTGAAAATTGCCCTATTTAAATATATTTGATTTATAATGATGATAATGTTGTTGTAGAAAACTCTAATGTCGGCTCAATAATGTAACATGATGCAAGTTCTTGCATCACGAATTTAGATTTTTCTCTCGATCCTTTTTATAAAAGTTTACAATAATTCAAACTTTATAAAAACATATATACTTTTAACTAGGGAAAATGATAAAAAATGTCCTTGTACTATCAGAAAGGATAAAAAATGTCTTTCGTTTATACTTTGAATCATTAATGCTCTTGTACTATCAGAAATGGATAAAAAATGCTCTGATTTAAACGACACTAACGGAAAAGAATAAAAAATGTTGAGTTAATATTATGTAAGTTACTACATATATTAATTAGTGCAATGCAAAGGATAAAGAAAGAAAAAATAAATAAATACGTTACGTGGGAGATGAACATAAATAGTTATTCCAAATGAAGATTTTCTTTAAGTGAAATGTAATGACCTTTAATGTTAGTAACATTCACATACGTTTCTCAGAAAAAAAAATTACTTCTTGCTCTTTGCAACTCCTTTTGAAGTCCTATATAAAGAGGGTGTTTGGTGAACATAAAGACACACCAAACAAAAGAGAAAAAAATAACTCCCTCCTTTCTTCTTCTTGAATATGTTTTTGGACAATTGGCTTTTGGGCAATCTCCAAACTTTCAGCCACGAGTGCACGTGTTTGAGAGTAATTGTGGAACCTTGGGAAGCGATTGGCTAGAGCGATTTGCACCGGAGTCGGGCCGAAATCGCTTTCAAGACAGTGGTTTGCCACAACACAGTGTTTGTGATAAGTTATTTAATTCTAGTCTAATATCAATATTGCAGTATTTTTTCCAACATTTTGAAAGTGATTTCCTTACATACAATATTGATAAATGACTATTTCTTTGAACAAAACTTTTTCTGATTTGTCAAAGTTGGAGTCTTTGGATGAAAACAATTTTAAACGTTGGTCACAAAAACTGTTGATTTTCTTTGAACAATTAGAAGTTGATTATGTTTTACTCAACGAACCTCCCAAGAATGGTTCTAGCACCACTACTGATTCTAGCAATGCTTTAAATATTGATGATGCTACTAAAAAGAAGTTTGAAAAGGATAACAAAACAGTTAGAGGACATTTTTTTAATCACATGACTAATCCTTTATTTAATTTATTTGTTACATATAAATCTGCTAAGAAAATATGGGATAGTCTGAAAAAAAATATAGTGCTGACGATGCAGGAAAAAAAAAGTATGTTGTCAGTCAATGGATTAATTTCAAATGGTTGACAATAAGCCAATCATGGAACAAGTTCATGAATATGAGAACTTGACTGCTGATGTTCTCAACGAGAACATGAAAATGTGTGAGATTTTTCGGGATAATATTTTTCTTGAAAAATTTCCACCATCTTGGAGTGATTATAGAAATAAGTTAAAACATAAGAAAAAAAATTAACTCTTCAAGAACTTATCAGTCACCTGAGGACTGAAGAGGCAAACTGTCTCAAAGATAAGATGGAAGCACTTTCTCTTAATTCTCCTAAAGCTAATCTTGTGGAGTCTTCTGGTACTATTGTTAAAGATAGGGTCAAAGACAAACAGAAGAAAGAAAAGAACAAGAAGAAAAAACACTTCAACAAACTGAAAAAACAATTTAAAAATATCAAAGGACCTTGTTTTGTTTATGGAAAACTTGGTCATAGGGCTGCTCAGTGCTATCAAAGAAAAGGGCAAAACTCCAAGCAAGAAGGACTAGGTGATGTCTAAGCTCATCTTGCTGAGGGTAATGACATAATTGTTGCTGTAGTCGTTAAGACAAATCTGGTGGGTAATAAGACAGACTGGGTGTTAGACACAGGTGCTTCAAGATATTTTTGTGCTAACGAGGAATTATTCTATGAACTTAAGGAGTCCAATGATGATGAATGTGTTAATATGGGTAACTCCACTACTGTTGGAGTTATGGGTAAAGGAAAGATTTTACTTGAATTATCTTCTAGAAAAACTTTAGCCTTGAACAATGTTTTGTATGTACCCTCCCTCCGTAGAAACTTAGTTTCTGGAGCACTTCTCAACAAAGCAGGCCTTAAATTTATTTTTGAAGCTGATAAAATAATTATTTCTAGTGGAGGAGACTTTATTGGGAAGGGATATCTTAGTGGAGGTTTATTTGTACTAAATATTATTCAAGAGTTTGTCAATAATGCAAGTATTTTAAATTCTGCTTATGTTGTCGAGTCTATTAATTTGTGACATGGTAGACTAGGTCATGTTAATATTGCTTCTATTAAAAGACTTAGAAAAATAGAATTAATTCCTATGATAAAAATTGATGATTTTTCTAAATGTCCTGTGTGTGTAGAAGCAAAGCACGCCAAGAAACCTTTCAAACCTGTTATTGCTCGAAAGACTGAATTACTTGAATTAGTACATTTAGACGTAGCAGATTTCAAGAATATTATTAGCAAAGGTGGAAAGAAGTATTATATTATCTTTGTTGATGATTTTTTCAGACACACTAAGGTATATCTTCTTAAGTCTAAAGATGAGGCTAAAAGTATATTCTTGAAATTCGAAGCATAAGTGGAAAATCAATTAGGTAAGAAGATCAAGAGGTTTAGATCTGAAAGAGGTGGTGAATATAGTACCAAAAATCATGAGAATTTTTGTGAGAAAAATAGTATTATACATGAGGTTAGTGCTCCTTATACTCCTCAACAAAATGGTGTAGCCGAACAAAAAAATAGAACTCTTAAGAAAATGATGAATTCTATGCTTTTAAGTTTAGGTCTATCTGACAATATGTGGGGGGGAAGATGTCCTGTCTGCATGTTATATTCTTAATAGAGTCCCTCAAAAAAAGTTAAAAAAGACCTCATATGAATTATGGAAAGGATATGCCCCTAACTTGAAATTTCTAAAAGTGTGGAGGTGTTTGGCTAAGGTTGGTTTACCTGATTTTAAACGACTAAATATAGGTTCTAAGACTTATGACACCGTCTTTATTGGTTATGCTCAAAATAGTGTTGCTTATAGATTTATATCTTTGAATGACCATACTATTTGTGAATCTAGAGATGCATAATTTTTTGAGCATATTTTTCCTTTGAAAAATAATGTGTCTAGTGATGTGCAAAATAACGCTTCTGCATCTATGTTTGTGAATTCTCATGTTGTTCCTTCTTATGATGTTATCTCTAATGAGCATGAAAATGAACTTAGAAGGAGTAAAAGACATAGAATTGAGACTAACTTTGGTCCTGATTTCGTTACTATCTTCTTGACTGAAAATTTTGATATTGATGTCTTAAATGATGAATTAGTGTCTACCTACTTAATAAAAGAGGACCCTAAGAATTATGATGAAGCAATGAGATAAATAGATGTGATATTTTGGAAGGAGGCTATTAAAAGTGAATTAAACTCTATAGTTTCTAATCACACTTGGGACTTGCATGATTTACCTAAAGGTTGTAAACCCATAAGTAGCAAGTGGATATTTAAGAAAAAATTGAGACCTGATGGTACAATTGATAAATATAAGGCTAGACTTGTGGTTAGGGGTTTCAACCAAAAGAAAGATGTTGATTATTTTGATACTTATTCTCCTGTGACTAAAATAGCGACCATCAGAGCTCTTATTGCTTTAGCCGCTATTCATAGTTTAGTGGTCCACCAAATGGATGTGAAAATAATATTTTTAAATGGTGATTTAGAGGAAGATATCTATATGAATCAACCTGAGGATTTTGTGGTTCCAGGACAAGAGGATAAAGTATGCAGATTGAGAAAGTCCTTGTATGGACTAAAACAATCACCTAAACAGTGGTATGAAAAATTTAACACTACATAAGTGGATAACAATTTTATTGTAAATTCATCTGATACTTGTGTTTATTCTAAAATGATAGGTTCAGATTGTGTGATCATATGTTTATATGTAGATGACATGCTAATCTTTGGACCTAATATGAAAGTTATTAATGAGACTAAGAACTTTTTATCTTCTAAGTTTGAAATGAAAAACCTTGGAGAAGCGGATGTGATTTTGGGAATTAAAATCAAAAGAACTATTAATGGTTTCTCTTTGTGTCAGTCTTATTATATTGAAAAGATGTAGAAAAAATTTAATTATTTTGATGTAGTTCCAGTTCGAACTCCTTATGAACCTAGCATACACTTGGGAAAGAATAAAAAATCTAGTGTTTCTCAAATTGAATATGCTAAAATAATTGGGAGTGTGATGTTTCTTATAAATTATACTTGACCTGATATAGGTTATGTTGTTAGCAGATTGAGTAGATATACTTATAATCCTAGTAGTGAACACTGGAATGCTCTTCATCGATTGCTAAGTTATTTGAGAGGTACTATGGATTGGTGTTTGCATTTTAATGAATTTCATGTTGTCTTAGAAGGATTTTGTGATGCAAACTGGGTAATTGACAATGATGAAGTTAGCTCCACTAGTGGCTATGTGTTTACTTTGGGTACAAATGTTATTTCATGGAAGTCTTCTAAACAAACTTGTATAGCACGGTCTACCATGGAATCTGAATTCATTGTTATCACTACCCGGATAGGGGCCTAGATATGACATGGCGAAGGAGAACCCAAAAGTCCTTGATCAATCCATCATAGCATCGTCACACACATCATCGGTTCGAAAGCGCGGAAGCAAAACACATAACATATAAGTTCTAAGAGAATCGGGTTTTGGACTCAAGGTATGGGGATGTTGCCGGGAATGGGATGAGCATGATTTCACATAACACATAACAGTTATCTCAAAGGGGCGGGTAAGTAGGACTCAAGCTATGGGGGCACACCGGGGTTATGGGACTTTTCACATAAGCACATAATCAACACACAATCCCAACATCAAGTTATAAGCATAATCATTACCATTTCCAAAATCAAGACTCATAACCATACATTTTCATAATCATAATGTTCAACAATTACAATCCAATGTACAAGAGTTTAGTTTGTCCAACAAGCCTCTACATAAGATAAGTAGGGCCTCGACATAGTTTGAGGGTCACCCTCAATACATAAGTAAAGGAAGATAACATAACAATACTAGGTAGATAGAAGGTGGCTGTTGCCCTTGAACAAAAGGGCCCACCACAAGAAAAAGTCTTCAAGATGATCACACGTCGTCTGCTGAAATATAGAAGTCATCTCCGGTTCCTACATGGTTAGAACATGTAGACAAGAGTATGGATTAGCACAATAAAGTACTAAGTATGCGGGCATGCAAATGCATATGCACATGTACCTATAACCTACATGGCAAAGGCACATATATATATAGAAGTAAATATAAGAAAGGACAATATAACAATATGTCATGAAACTCATGATGCATGAAATGCCATACTGGTTAATATAGAGGGTATGGAACCTTAACCGACATCCAAATCCATGTGAGCTACAACATGAACTTGCCCAATGAAAGCCCTCTCACTGGATCGGAGGTGATTATTTGCAAAAGGTAATCCACACCACACCTTACGGGCCTCCCATTTCGGTGTGATTGCCACCTTCCTTACGGGTTTTCCATTTCGGAAGGATTTACTTAGCATAGCATATCATATCATATCAAAGCATACCTTACGGGTCTTCCATTTCGGTAGCAACCTATGGAGGCACATAGTTTCGGGAAAGGAGTGGGACCCTTGGGGATATCCCACTTACTACTCCAATCCTTCTCGGTA
>JBCEWC010010519.1:0-17561 GCA_038996855.1 Solanum aculeatissimum | reverse complement strand
ATTTTTGGAGCGTCACTAGCCTTCAACGTGACAAGTTAAATAATTTTTGGAGCGTCACTTGCCTTCAACGTGACAAGTTAAATAAATTTTGGAGCATCACTTGCCTTCAACGTGACAAGTTAAATTATTTTTGGAGTGTCACTTGTCTTCAACGTGACAAGTTAAATCATTGTGGAGCGTCACTGCCTTCAGTGTGACAAGTTAATCATTTTTGGATCGTCACTGCCTTCAGTGTGACAAGTTAATCATTTTTTTGAGTGTCACTCGCCTTCAACGTGACAAGTTAATCATTTTTGGAGGGTCACTTGCCTTCAACGTGATAAGTTAAATCATTTTTTGAGCGTCACTGCCTTCAATGTGACAAGTTAGATGATTTTTGGAGCGTCACTTGCCTTCAACGTGACACGTTAAATCATTTTTCGAGTGTCACTTTCTTTCAACGCGACAAGTTAAATCATTTTGGAGCGTCACTTGCCTTCAGTGTGATAAGTTACATCATTTTTGGAGCGTCACTTGCCTTCAACGTGACAAGTTAAATAATTTTTGGAGCGTCACTTGCCTTCAACATGACAAGTTAAACAATATTTGGAGCTTCACTTGCTTCAACATAACAAATTACATCATTTTTGGAGCGTCACTGCCTTCAGTGTGACACGTTAAATCATTTTTTGGAGCGTCACTGCCTTCAGTGTGACACCTTAAATCATATTTTGGAGAGTCACTTCTTTCAAGTGACAAGTTAAGCTATTTTGGAGGGTCACTTCCTTCAACGTGACAAGTTAAGCTATTTTTGGAGCGTCACTTCCTTCAACGGGACAAGTTCAGTTATTATCGGAGTGTCACTTTCTTCAACGTGACATGTGAAAATGGATTGTCATCTCCTTCAATATGACACATTAAACCAGGTTTGCACGAATTATATTCGTAGTTGCGTTCTATTTGCTACTAACAAATTTTCTCAGATATTGTAATATAGAAATGTGGACTACGCCAACAAGGACGCAACAAATTCAGTTTGAAGGTTAGTTGTTTGGTCAAATTGGGTTCGTCAACTTTCTTTGTCCACGATCTCTTTCATCGATCATACCCAAAGAAAGGGAAAATTGTTGACACCCAATTTTGACCCGTCATTTTTAAAATTCATATTTTGTGTTATTATTGTTTAAATTGTCTAAAATACATTTTTTGACAATTTTAGATTAATTTTTTGGTAATTACCCATATTTTTAAATTTTTAAAATTTTAATTAGTTTGATTTTTTAATTTTAACGCAATCTAATAATTTATTTATTTATTTATTTTTATTATTTTTTACACAGATAAAGTTATACACAGATATGTATTTGGACCCGTATTTTGGCCCGTTAGATTTTGAATGGTATATAATCTCTACATCGTTATAAGAAAGTAGACATTTAATTTAAGAAAATCTGAAGAAAAAAATACAATATCTCCTTTTCCTTTTTCAGCGCCCCTCACCGGAATCCGACAAGTCGCCAGGAAACCACCAAACTCCTCTTCTACACTGTTCCTCCCTCTCCGTCATCAACCCCTCCTCGCCGCCTCCACCGCAACCACCTTCTCCCTGACCTCACACCACCACCCTCATCACCATGGCAGCAAAGCGACCCAGAAACCTCCCTCCGCCACCCATTTCCACCAGAAAATAGCCATCCAAACCAGTCACAGCCTCGTCCTCACCGGAAAACCCCTCTGTTCTCCCTCTCCTCCAACCAGATCTCCCTCGCCACTCCTTTCTCCGACCATCCACAACAACAACGAGCTCTAAGTTTCGTTCATCACCAGTCAACCATCGACCCTCCTCAACCTCGCAACCCACGACCCCTGCTACCACACCACCACTACCCCGCACCGGAAAACCCCAAAAGCCAACCCCAAAACACCATTAAAGAACCCCAAATCAGTGACCAAATCACCCTCAAACCCCTCCAAACCGCCCCTGTTTCAGCCCCAACCAGCTGCCACAAAACCACCCTCAAACCCCTCCAAAACGCCCTTATTTCATCCCCAAACTAGAAACCCACAACAGCAACAACGAGCCCCCAAAACAACACCAAACGACCCCAAAACACAGCAACAACAACCCTGATTTCAGCCTCGAAACCACACCCTTTTTGCCCCCAAATCAGTCAAAATACAACCACAAAAATGCCACTCTCATAGCCACTTTTCCGACCCCAATCGCAACCAAAACGCAGCAAACAAAACCAGCCAGAAATGACCCCTGTCTCCATCCTCTCCGGCCAGCAGTCCACCGGATCTCCCACCGGTGAAATCACGACAAATCAAGTGATCTTGGAAAGTTGAAAGAGCTTGCACTTCATAATGGTATCTTCTTTTACAATTTCAATTTTTATTTCATTTTTTTTATTTGATATTGCTTTGTTTGTCTGCTGTCTTTGATATTTTGATTGATATAGAGATTAGTTTATTATTTTGTCCTTTCTTTATATTTGTTCTATATTTTTATTTATTTATTTTGACTATTTTTTAATTGTAGTTCTTTGCTCAGTTGACTGTTTTGCTTTAATTTCTTGTTGCTCTTGTCTTAGTTGTTCGTTAACGTTATTTTGATGTTGATTCTCTTATTGTTAATTTATTTATTTATTTATTTTATTTTAATGTAGAGTTTTAGATTAATCCAATACATTATTTACTCTTTCAATAATAGATTTATTTAATTTGATGTTCTTGAGCTAATGCTAAAAATTGTGTTTATGAATTGCATTTCTTATTTTCTTAACGTAGAACTTATTATATTTAGATTTGCTGCTACTGTTCAAGTTCTAATTGGTTCGTTATTATTATTAATCTTATTAAGTTATGTTATACATTGTTTGTTACACCTGGCCAATGATGAATCTATTCGTCGGATTTTGAGGCCTCCCCATTAAAAAAGATGGACAAATTTTAGTTTAGTTTAATATTTGTTACACGTTAAAATTTGAAAAAATGTTAGTTTAAGTTACGCACAATATTTGTTAGAAGTGGCCGATGAAAAATCTATTTGTCGGGTTTCGAGGCCACCCCTTTAGAAAAGACAAAAAAAATTAATTTAGATTAATTAATTCTTTATTTATTCATTATTGTGTGTATTATTCTTGTGTATATTCCATGATTATTTATACTTATGTTATATTTTTTATCTCCTCCTCAATTTGAAAAAAAATAAGTTCAGCTGGGACCCACAGTTGTGGATTATGAAGGGTGCTAATACCTTCCCTTCGGAATAACTTGAACCCCTTACTCAGAATTTTTTGTTCGCAGACTATTTTTTGTAAATAATAAATTGGTTTCCTAATTATCCTTAAAATTAGGTGGCAACTATAAAATATTAAAACTAAAATTAAATAAATTTTTTTTAAAATTCTTTTATTAAATTATTATTTTTTAGTGAGTTGTCACGATGTTGCACCTTCGGGATGTCAACAGGAGGAACTCAGCATCGATCCAAATGTGGGCATCGAGCAACAACAGACTTGAGCGTCTACTAGACAGATCGTGCTAGCCCATACATTGGATATAGTTGCTCGACCTCCCCAGTATGATAAGGGAGATAACAAATAGAGCAGCTCGATACAGATGACTTCCTCCGTAGAGGGGTTAAGATCAGGACAGAGAGCATCAGAAGGGTCCTGCTTTGAGGGTGTAGAGTCCACTATCGCACCACTAGTACCACCCTCATCTCCAGATGCATTGACAAGTGGATGGTGTGTGTGGGAGATGTGGCAGGTATATAAAGATGAACTCCAGCATGATGAGTGAGGTTGATAAGCCTAGAATATTTTCGAGGAGCCTCGAATCATCACCATTAGGCTTGACAGTGTCCCAGGGCTCCGAGATACTATGGCTTGTTATGGTTGGAGTGGTTAGAAGATCCATTGGGTAAGTGCTCCTCGGAGATGGTTTGAGAGTTCTATGCTTCTTATGCTGCCACCATTGCATACTCGACCCCAAAAGGGAAGAGATACCTTGCATAGCCCAAGCTTACACATAAAATGGTGAGGGGACATCAGGTCGACATATCTGAGGCCACCATCTATCGATTTTTATTAGGTCCCAGTAGAAGGCTCTAGTCTCCACTGCTTAATATGATTATAGATTGATCAAGACTGGACATCGGGGCCTGATGAGAGAAGTAGCCCGCAGGGGCACTTTGATGAGGTGGATCACTGATCACATTATTGAGCAGGTCCAGGACCCTGACTGGATTTCCACACTATAAGAGATCGTTAAGGCTTTACTCAGCTTTACTAGGAAGTTTTGGTAGGTTGTAGTGCATTCGCAGATTTGACCGACACATGCTGATAATATACTCACACTGGATCACGCAGTATTGGTTACCAACATCTTGGCTTACTATGTCATTGATTGGGCTTGCTTGATCACAGACCAGATTCATGAGGCAGCCCTGAAGAGGTCCACCTCCATCCCTTTCCCGTGTTTGATCTACATGTTATACATAGCCGCGAGGGTAAATATTCTTCACCAGGTAGATACTCTAAGTGAGGTTCAGAGGACGTTAGATGCTAGCCTAAGCTAATACGAATCTGGTGGCACTTCGGCAGTACCACATCCTCCAGTGCATATACTAAAGATGTTTATCGCAGCAGCGCCACCATTTGAGCCTTCGAGTTTTACTGTTGGTCTAGGTGTTAAGGGGCCTCCGCAGTCAAAGACAGATATAGAGATGAGGTCTGCTCTACCTTTTACGACTCCTGTGCTAGAGGTAGTACCCACAATCCCCATGGGAATGGTATACATTTCTGCAGATCAATTTAGAATATGGCACAGAGATTGGTTCGTACTGAGTCCCAGTTGACTTAGTTATTATAACAAATCAGGCCTTGGGTTCGCCAGGCCATTTCAGAGGCAGAGGAGCTCATGTAGACACACTGTGTGGCGATAGTAGAGGAGAGACTTGCACTGTTACATGGCCGCATAAATGCATTTGAGTAGAGAGTAGAGTAGAGCTTCAGTTCATCCCAGCCTCCTGATTTGACTGTTATGCAAATGAAGATCCAACAGTTCCGGCAGAGATGAAAGCAACAGCAGCAGCACCAGTGGTATTCCCAATGCCCGACACTACTAGTGAGATATTCATTAATCTTTTTGATATTGAGAAGCTACCACTCCATACCTCTGGGAAGAGGCCCCGTCTTGAGACAGATGATCCTAAAGCTATGAGAAAGAAGGCGAAGTTGATAGAGAGGCAGCAATTCAAGGTTGCTAGGCGGGGCTCCATTTTAGATGAGCAGGCTTGTGAGCTTGAGAGAGTGAGGGGTGTTGGACCCTATGAACATGCCACTAATATAGAGGAGACCACCAGGCAGGTTGAGGGTGGTCAAAGACAGCCAAAGACTGGCTCTTAGGTTCCCAATTATATTTTTTGACCCCTATGCTTTGATATAGTTATATTTTGTGCATTAAGGATAATGCAATTCTTTTTTGATGAGGTGTAGGTAGTTATAGGCCTCGGTGAAGCCAAGACCTATAACTATCCCAATTTTTTAGTCTAAGGGGTTTTCTTGCCTGTGTTCTTTCCTCGAGGACATTTATTTTTTGTTGAACTGACATGTTTACAATATGCAAGTAGTATTTGTAGCATGTAAAACCAAAGGCTACGGCATATGTTTTTTTGTGAAAAGTGATACCCATCAAATTTTTTGTGTAGATAGTTCTAATAACAACCATGTGACATTGATAGTTGATAATGCTTGTTCTGATGAGTGAGGTTTAATTTTGATAAAAAGCATGATCTGACATCTATATTGATAGTATAATTAGTTCCATATGTGTGAGCTTATTTGCATAGTTCTTATACTATGTTTCAATTCAGAACTTGCCTTGTTACTCTGACTTAGACTGTAGGTTAGTTAGTTAGCAAAGGATCTTAGGCCATTGTTCATATTAGTCCACTTAGCCTAAATAACCAACCAAATGCATTGTGTATCCCTTGATCCTAATGTTTGAGCTTAAAGTGTACCCTTTTCTTTGTAAACACCTAAGTAACCTAGCCTTGTTAAATGTAAAATCATGAATTTGGTCTGGTCTTTCCTTGAATATTGTGCACCTTGACTGAAGCAAAAATCTTAAGTTGAGGGTGGCTACCATAAGTGGCCCTAGTTCATAGGTTTGATATTGTGTACCTCAACTAAGGTTAAAAGCCTAAGTTGAGAGTGGTCGGTGTAAGGAAAATCACACGAAATAGGGTGGAAGCTAGTGACACATGAAAAGGGGGGAAATGTGTTATGGGTGAAAGAAAAATGAAATAGATGCCTAAATAATGAGTTAAAAAGAAAAAGAATGTGAAAATAAAAGGCAATGAGCTAAAAATGTAAGGAACCAAGAAAAGATTGATATAGGAGAAGGGAAGAAAGAGTTGAAAAATGACAGTGTTGGTAAGGAAGAAGTGTGAAATAATGCAGTGTCAAGGAGGGTCATTAGTTATTATGTTCCTAAAACATCATACTAAAGTCCCCTAAGCCTACGTTATAAGTCAAGAAAGTTCTTATAGTGATCCTAGTCCAAGTAGTCGAAGGTTATAGTTGCGATATAGGGGCAAACATATGGTATTGAGCACAGTGTTTGAATATCGATTGTGAGCGTGAGTGATTTTGTCTAGTCCCAAGCATCAAATCTAAAAATATTATCATGAGTAGGATATAGGACTTCTTTTTATGAGGGTACGTACATTACATTGTTGATCCTAGGCTATTTTAGTAATTATTCCATATATATGGTTGCCTTGCTTGTCATAGTTGCACTGTCATATGTTTTGATCTGCATTGGTTTGTTTAATGACTATCTAATATGGAATGATAAGTTAGTGTAAGTATCTGTGAGTTGTTTTGGGAAATTGTATGCCATTAGACCGAGGTATGTGTGGTACTTTGTTGCTTATGTAGATTGAGTCTGCCGCTTGAGGACAAACAACAATTTTAAGTTGAGGATGTTGATGTGCTGCAAAAATACATCACTTTTGGTGCTTAAAACATAGGTTTTATGCGTTCTCAAAGTGATTTTAATGGGTTTGATGGATTTTTGTGTCTATTTTGTAGGATTATAGGAGTTAGCAGGAATTTGGGCAAATTCTGTAGAATTGCAACTTTTTGAAGACCTACGAGACACTCTATGGATTATGGATACTTCCACGAGTTGTAGAGGGGTTTCGTGATTGAGATCCAGTAAAGGGCCTAATTTCTAAAGTTGTATCCACGAGAGATCAGATAAGTTATAGAATTTTATACGAGTCATGGATTAGGTTTTGTGCCTTGATGATTAGAATTGGAGGAGTTTTTGGAGAACTATCAGAAGAATCTCTATATGGGCCATAAGTTAGAATATGGCCTGTAGAACGGTCTCGTAGACGTGATAGTCAGTTTTAAAGAATCCAAAAAATGAAACCCAGGTATGGGCTGTAGAAATTTGTATGACCCGTAACCCAGCCCGTAATAGATGCCGACTCAGTTTTCCTATTTTAATAAGGATTTAGTTTTAATTATTATAAATAGGTTTTTTAGAAAAAGGACGCACGAGAGAACAGAGAAACACTTTTGTGACTTTAGGTTTGAATTAATACATTGTGATTTTCTTGGAGAAGATTAGGATTTCTTGTTCTTAAATCCATCATTGTAAGTGTTTAATTATGCTATCTCTTAACATAATTTCTTCATCAACAATGATCATGCATAGCTAAATCCACAACTAGGATTGTGGGAACCACGAAGAACTAACAAGGTAAAATTGGATAATTCGTAATTCTTGGAAAGTGTGCATGCATATATTATTAATTCCTTTCATTTTAATTGATTTTTAATGGTGGCCAACATTAGAACTCGCTTAGTTGTTACTGACTGGATCAAGGTAGTAATGAATGGAAAAAAAATTAATTAACAAGATTTGATGTGATCTGTAACGACACAAAAATTTTCGAAACCCCTTATGGTTGGTCTTGTATGGTGTTATACTGGTCATGGTTGAATATTGGTAGCCACGGGTTGAGTATAAGTGGCCGAACACAAAATGGATCATTTTGGAGCCTAGAGAGGCCGTTTGGGCAGTAAGCTTGGAAGTATCATAACTTTTTATGCGGGTTGAAACGTGTGGGCTACTGCATATCAAATTGAATCTCTTTGAATTATCCTAGCAACTCAACTAGTTTCACTCGATTCAAAATTTTAATGAGGAAGTTATGGCCAAAAGAGTGGGACTGCTTGAAATTCGGAAGACATTGGAGATAGGCCCTAACAATGGCCCAAGGCAAGGACCACGGTCCTTGAAACTTGGTACGGTCCATTTGGGGGTCCGTGCCATGGTCCAGTTAGTTGGGGGTGTCCAGGAACCACCCCAAAACCCAAGTCATGACTCACGGACCACCCCACGGTCCGTGAGCCTTGGTATGGTCCGTGAGATGGTCTGTTTGGTAGGGCAGTGGGTTGGTCGTGTTGTGGGGTGGTTTTATGGACCAAGTATGGCTCCACAGATAAGTACACGATCCGTGTGAATTCATATGATCCGTGAAACCCCTCGTCAAGTGGTCCAGAAAGTCCCCCGAAAGTTCGAGCTAAAGAAAATTCTAAGGCAAGTTAGATGGACGGGTACACGGCCAGTGTGCACTTTGACAGGCACTGTAGCTGCCATTTGACACTGTGTTCAGTTAAAAGGTTTGATTCATTAATGGTAATTTCATGATTTAATTAATCCCTAGACCCCTTTTAGGTATCCTAAAGTCCCCTAAACCCCTAAATCAAGACCCTGACTTATTTTCATCCATTCTAAGACTCCTCCACACACTTTGAAAATTCTAAAATCCTCTTGACCTCCATTAAATAAAGCTTGAAGAAATTTGGGGAAGATAACCTTGGCTTGATTAATTTTCCAATTCCTTTGGGGATTTCAAGGTATGTGGGTGTTGATTTAAGGATCTCATTTCATCCTTGAAAACCCAAGAACCCTAACCTTTAAATTTGATTTTAAGATTTCTTAATGTTATGGGTTCTTCCAATTTTCAAATAATTATTTGACTAGGATTATGTGTTGTAGATTTTAGGTGATTTAAATGTTGTTTTGAGTTAGAATTTCATGAAAGTTTAAGGGTTTGATTATGATCAAGTTATGCATGTTCTTATACTCTTGATTTATGCATGGGTGTTATCCAAATGAAGTTTTAAAGGTAGATTTGACTTGAATTTCTCATGAACTACTTTTGAATTGAATGTAAAGTTTGAAATCCATTACCCATGCTATTCATATTGTTCCTCATGGCATTGCATGCATGATTCATGGGTTTTTTGTGAAAGTTTTGATGAGGGTTAAGTCCCTAACATGATTTTGACCATGGTTTTACTAAGTATGGGTTAAGGCTAAGTTGGGATCACACTAAGTCTATGAAATGATATGATATGTTATGGCTCTTGGAGCATCTTGGGTGCTTGGACCACCTTGATATGATATGATATGGAGCTACTCTTGTGCATGAAGCATAACATGAAGTTTGGTTTGGATATTTAGCCCCATGATGCATGATTTTGAACTATGTTAAACTCTTGTTAAGTATGCATGAAGTATTTGAAAGTATGTTCGACTTCTAAGCCCAAGTATGCATGATTTGAAGTTTAAGTGTCAAGTTTCATTTTAAAAGCATGTACATATATACATGTAGACATATTCTTGTGGGATGATGACTTAGTACCTAGAAGAATTGGAGTAGTAAGTGGGCTATCCCCAAGGGTCCCACTCCTTTCTCGAAACTATAGGCCTACATAGGTTGCTACCGAAATGACCAGGTCGTAAGGTATGCCCTTGATATGATATGATATTTTATGATATGATTTGAATGTAAACCCTTCTTAAATGACCGGGTCGTAAGGAAGGTGGCCATCACATTGAAATGACTGATTCATAAGGTGTGGTGAAGATTACCTTTGGCAAGTAGTCTTCTCCGATCCAATGGGAGATCTCATCGGGAAAGGTCATGTTGTAGCTCACATGAACATGTGATATCGATTATGGTTCCATCCCCTCTATACTATGCATTATGGCATTCATGCATCATGACTTACATGGCATATTCATATATTGTCACTTCCTATATTCATTTCTATATATGTGCCCTTGACATGTACGTTACTATAGGCTCATGTGCATATGCATTTGCATGCCCGCATACTTAGTAATTTATTGTGCTAACCCATATTCTTGTCTACATGCTCTAACCATGTAGGTATCGGAGATGATTTCCATATTTCATCGAACGACGTGTGATTACTCTTGAAGACTTGTACTAGTGGTGAGCCCTTTCTTTTGAGAGCAATAGCCATTTTCTTTCCACCTAGTCTTATTATGTCATTTATTTCATTTATGTATTGAGGGTTATCCTCAAACTATATCGAGGCCCCGTTTCATCTATGTAGAGGCTTATGGACAAATCTAAACTCTTGTATGTTGACTTGGGTGTTAAACATTTTGATTATGTAATACTATGCTTATTAGCCTTGATTATGGGATTAGTCTCTTATTATGATTATGACTTATATGTTTGGAGATATGAATGACTACGTGTTTATATGGAAAGTCCCATAATCCCGGTGTTCCCCCATAGTGGAATCCCACTCACTTGTCCCCTTAGAGATTATTGTTATGTGTTACATGAATTCATATTGATCCCATTCCCGAAAATATCCCTATAGCTTGAGTCCCAAGTCCCAAATCCCTTAGAGCTTATGTGTTATGTGCTTCGCTTCCGCGTTTCTGAACCGATGATGTGTGTAATGATTCTAAGATGGCTTGATCGAGGACTTTCGAGTTCTCCTTCACCATGTCACATCTAGGCCCCCTATCCAGATCGTGACATGATCCCACTCGTCTAACCAACCAAACTGGATCAAGGGGAGGTTGTACTGGAACAATAGGTAAGGGTCAGTGATGTCACACTGTGGGGATGGATCAAATTACATACTGTTCAGCATGCTACAGAATAAAAAATATTACAATTATCTAGTTATAGCAAGTTAGGAATTCACGGAGAACACAATACCCTAGTTACTTCTCTCGTTGGTTACACAATAGTTGTTCTAGTTTAGGTTTACTTTCTAGGAAAATACAATCCCCCCCTTTCGGGAGAAAAGTAGATTAATTCATTCGACTTGCTTGTAATTACTCTGATTCTGACCATATTCTCTGTAGGATTAGACCTAATCTTTGTTAGGTTATATATCTTTCCAACGACTGCTTAAACCTTCAAAAAGAGGGTATAGCTTGGGCAACATCAGTGTTCCACGTTACAATGGGTTCTATTCTCTTCAAGAGAGGCAAGGGGTGGATGAGGCAACCGATGTTGTCATTGAAATGATAAAGGTTTATGATTTTGATGCGTATGCTTTATTGGATCCAAGTGCCACTTTGTCTTTCATTACCCCAGTCCTTGCCAATAGATTTGATATGTGTCCTGAATTGTTATGTGAACCCGTTTTTGTGTCTACTCCCATTGGTGAGTCTATTGTTGCTAGAAGAGTCTATAGGGGTTGTCCCGTGCCCATTTTACATAAAGTCTTGCTTTATGATTTTGTTGAACTTGACATGGTAGATTTTGACATTATTCTTGGAATGGATTGGTTGCATGCATATCATGCTTATATTGATTGTAGAACCCATAAAGTTAGGTTTCAATTTCCTGTTGAACCTATCCTTGAGTGGGAAGGTCATGATTCGATAGTTAAGGGTAATTTTATTTCCTTTCTTAAGGCCTAGTAATTCATTGTTAAGAGTTGCATTTATCATCTTCTAAGGGTTAGGGAAGTTGAGTCCAAAACTCCTTCTATTGAGTCAATTCTGATGGTCAATGAGTTTTTTGATGTCTTTACTGACAAACTTCGTTGTGTTACTCCCAAGAAAAAATAGACTAGTGTATAGTCCTTCTCCCCAATACTAAACCTATCTTCATTCCTCTCTACCGTATGGCCCTAGACAAATTTAAAGAATCAAAGGATCAAGTAAGGGACTTATTAAAGTAGAGATTCATAAGGCCTAGCAAGTCACCTTGGGGTGCATCAGTATCGTTTGTGAGGAAAAAGGATGGCTCACTTAGAATGTGAATCAACTACCAGAAACTTAACAAGGTCATCATAAAGAACAAGTATCCAATACCGAGTATACATAATTTATTTGATCAATTGCAAGGGGCTAGTCCCTTCTCAAAGATCGATCTTCAGTCCGAGTACCATCAAATAAGGATAAGGGAATGTGACATTCCTAAAATGGCCTTCTGGACAAGGTATGTGCACTTTGAATTTATGTTAATGTCTTTTGGACTAACCAATGCTCCAGCAATATTTATGATCTCAATAATGGGGTCTTTAAACCCTACCTTGACATGTTTGTTGCGGTGTTCATTGATGACATTTTGATTTATTCTCGAAGTGGGAAAGAGAATGTGAGGCATTTGAGGGTGGTGTTGCAAACCTTGAGGGAAGAAAAGTGGTTCCCATGTTTGATAAATCTAAATTTTTGTTGAAATAAGTTGCATTCCTTGGGCATGTAGTATCGGGTGAAGGAATCAAAGTGGATCCTAAGAAAACAGAAGTAGCAAGAAATTAGCCTAGGACCTTGACTCCAATGAACATTAGGAGTTTCTTGGGATTAGCGGGTTACTACCAGATATTTGTTGAGAGGTTTTCTTTAATTTTATCCCTTTTGACAAAGTAAACATAAAAGAAAGTAAAATTCCTTTGGACCGACGAATATGAAAGGAGCTTTCAAACTTTGAAGGACAAGCTCAAATCCATTCCTATATTAACTTTACTGGAAGGATTAGAAGAGTTTGTTGTCTATTATGACGCTTCAAGGGTCGGCTTAGGATCTATGTTGATGCAAGGTGGCAAGGTCATTGCCTATACTTCTAGTCAACTAAATGTGCATGAACGTAACTAACCTACACATGACCTTGAGCTAGCAGGTGTAGTATTTGCTTTGAAGATATGGCGCCATTATTTGTATGGGGTTCACGTAGATGACTTCACCAATCACAA
This sequence comes from Solanum aculeatissimum, assembly GCA_038996855.1. Lineage (NCBI taxonomy): Eukaryota > Viridiplantae > Streptophyta > Magnoliopsida > Solanales > Solanaceae > Solanum > Solanum aculeatissimum. The sequence goes on along the minus strand of JBCEWC010010519.1, from coordinate 4,512 downwards.
GAGTCTTCAATATGTGTTCACCTAAAGAGACATCAATTTGAGGCAAAGGAAGTGATTAGAACTCCTTAAAGACTATGACATGAATGTGCATTACCACTCAGGCAAAGCTAATGTTGTGGTCGACACACTAAGTAAGATATCCATGGAAAGTGTAGCTCACATTGATGATATGGAGAGGGAGTTGGAAAATAATGTCCATAGATTGGAAAGGTTGGGAGTTATGTTGGATGAATCCAAAAATGAAGGTATGGTTGTTCTAGATGGATCCAAATCATCCTTGGTCCAAGAGGTTAAATCCAAGCAACACCTTGATCCCGCTTTAATTGAGTTGAAGAAGTTGGTAAAAGAGGGTAAAGTAGAGGTTTTCTCCCATGGGGGAGTTGGTGGCTAAGGACACCAAGGTAGGTTGTGTGTTTCTAATATTCACGGGTCGAGAGACTTGATTTTGAAAGAGGAACATAATTCATCCTATTCCATTCATCCCGATTCTACAAAAATGTATAGGGATTTGAGATAAATATATCGGTGGAGTGGTATGAAAAGAGACACTGCAAAGTTAGTAATGGAATGTCAAAATTACCAACAAGTCAAAGCCAAACACTAAAAGTCAGGTGGCCTAACCCAAGACATTACCAACAAGTCAAAGCCAAACACTAAAGGTCGGGTGACCTAACCAAAGACATAGAGATTCCTACTTGGAAATGGGAAGAGATTAATATGGAATTTTTGATTTGTTTTCCTAGAACTAGAAGCATTTTGATTCCATGTGGATTATTATTGATAGAATGATAAAATCAGCTCACTTCCTACCGATTAAAACAACCTATAGTGCCAAAGACTATGCCAAATTGTACATCCATGAGTTGGTTAGATTGCATAGGGTTCCATTATCCATCATTTTGGATCATGGTGCCCAATGCACCTCTCACTTTTGGAGATCTTCCAAATAGACCTTGGTACAAAGTCAATCTTAGCACAACCTTTCACTCACAGATGAATGGTCAAGTTGAAAAAAACCATTCAAACCATTGAGGATATTCTTAGAGCTTATGTGTTGGAATTTAAGGATAGTTGGGATGAGCATCTCCCACTCATTGAGTTTACTTATAGTGATAGTTACCACTCTATCATTGGGATGGCACCATTTGAGGCATTGTAGGGAACACGCTATAGATCTCTGATTGGGTGGCTTGAAGTGGAAGAGAATAATTGATAGGTCCAAATTTGGTTTTGGAAGCCTTGGAGAAGGTGAGGTTGATAATAGAGAGATTAAAGATGCTTTAAAGTTGGGAAAAGTCTTATTCTGACATTATGAGGATACATCTCGAGTTCCAAGTCGATGATTGGGTGTAGCTTGGTTTGGCAGTAAGGGAAGGTTGAGCCCTTAGGTGTGTGGGGCCCTATAAAATTATGAAGCAAATTGGTAAGGTTTGTAATGAGTTAGAGTTGCCTATGGAGATGCATGGTTCATCCGGTCTTTCATGTGTCCATGTTGAAGAAGTATATAGGTGAACCAAGCTCCATTGTGCATTTGGAGATAGTAGGTATTGAGGAAAACTTGACGTGTGTAGAGGTCCCGGTTGAGATATTGGATAGGTAAGTGAATAAATTGAGGAACAAAGATGTAGCATCCATTAAGGTCCATAGGATGAATCAACAAGTCAAAAGTGCTACTTGGAAAGCAGGATCGGATATGAAGAAATGATATCCCTATATTTTCTACTCTACTCAAGCCTAAGGTAATAAGTCAATCATATCTAAGGTTTCAAATCTTAGAGTTTAGCCCTTTATGTCATGTTGTATGAATACAAACTCATGGTATTAGTTTTGAATGATATATTATGCAGAAGTTTGAAATTTTCATGAAATAGGTGTTTAAATTGCATTTTTGCATTCATGATGGGTTGTTAGATGTTATTCCACTCTACTCGTGCTATCTCGATTCTAATTTGAGAACGAATGTTCCCAAGGGAGAGATATTGTAATGCCCCTATTTTTTTATCTAAGACCCAAATCATCCTTGTATGCGTATAGGCCCAACTTGATGACTTCTAATATGATGGGATCAATTATTAGATATCCAAAGTGTATTACATGTGGTTTAGGGTCATAAAGGGTTTCTTATATCGAGTTAAGTCCAAAAGATTCTTATCGACTAAGTTTTGATATGAGTTCGTATAAGGGTCAACTTCAAATATACATATCTCTTAGCACATAATGAATTAGGTGACCCACAATCTATCAAATTAATGGTCTTTCAATTATCTTTCAACCACATCCAATGTTCCTTATTTGGAGTTCTGGAGTAAAAAGTTATGGTCATTGTATTGAAGCATGTTTGGGTTGCGAAATTCAGTGAACAGAGTGCCAATTCAACGATCCGCCAAATACATTTGGTGTACCATGATATAAAAATTCTTAGGACAAGTTATAAGGCATAATATAGAACATGAACAAAGTGATCAATTTCTTAAACATCTCATAACCTCCGATTCACAGTTGTGGGGCACTTTACAACCATGAACAAGACTCTATCCAATGCGGTATGTTGGATTTTCGAGGATAATTTATAAACCTAGTGTGATGACCCAAAAAATTTCAAAAACTACTTATGATTGGTCTTGTATGATGTTATACTGGTCAAGGTTGAGTTTTGGCAGCCATGGGTTGAGTTTAAGTGGTCGAACGCAAAATGGATCATTTGGTGGCCTAGAGAGGCGGTTTGGACAGTGAGCTTTGAGGACACATAAATTTTGATGCGGGTTGAACCCTATTGACTACTATATATCTAATTGAATCTCTTTGAGTTAGCTTCACAACGCAACTGGTTTCACTCAATTCAGAGTTCGTATGAGGAAGTTATGGCAAATATAGTGAGACTGTCTGAAATTCGAAAGACATTAGAAATAGGTCCTAAAAATGGCCCAAGGCAAGGACCACAGACCGTGTGAGGGTCCACGGTCCGTGTAGGGGTCCGTTCCATGGTACAGTGAGGTCAGAAGGTCCAGGATCCACCCCATGAACCAAGTCATGGCTCACAGACCACCTCATGGCCCGTGAGACCTCAAACGGTCTGTGAGGGTGGCCTTTAAGTGGGGCAGAGGGTTGGCAAACTAGTGGAGTTGATTCTTGAGCGAAGTATGGCTCCACGGACTAGTACACGGTCAGTGTGAAGCCACATGGCCCGTGAACCCCCTCGTCAAGTGGTCCAGAAAGTCCCCCAAATGTTTGAGCTGAGGAAAAGTCTAAGTGTTGGTAGACAGCCACTTGTACGGACAGTGAGCCAATAGACGACCACTGTAGCTCCTCCGTGAAGCACTTTGTGACAGTTAAATGTCCATTTCATTAATGATATTTTTGTGATTTAATTGATTCCTCGGCCCCTTTTAGGCATCCTAAAGTCCCCTAAACCCCCCCTTAACCTAACCTTAGTCCTTTTTTATCCATTATAAGCCTCCTCATTACACTTTGAAAAATCCTAATTGCTCTTGACCTCCATTGTTGAAGCTTGAAGAAATTTAGGGAAGACAACCTGTAACAACCTGAAAGTTTTTTAAATCTACTTATGATTGGCATTATATGATGTACTATAAGCCATAGTTGAGGTTTGGTAGCCACGGGTTGAGTTTAAGTGGCTGAATGCAAATTGGGCAAGTTGGTGGCCTAGAGGGACAGTTTCGGCAGTATACTTCAAACAGTCATAACTTTTGATGTGGTATGAACCATGTAAGATAATATATATCAAATTGAAGCTCTTTGAGTTAGCTTTTCAACACAACTGTTTTCACTCAATTTGGAGTTCGGATGAGGGAAATATGGCCCAAACAATGACACTGTCTGAAATTTGGAAGCCATTAGAGATAGGCTCAAGAAAGTGTCCAAGGACAGGGCCACGAGCCGTGAAATGTTGCACGACTCGTCTAGGGTGTCTTCCAATGTTCAGTGAGCTAGGGGTGGCCTGGAACCAGCCCTAAGCCAAGTCTAGACCAACGAAGCCTTGAACGGCTCGTTTGGGCTTTGACGGGTAGTCCACTATCCCGTTAAGTTGGGCAGTAGCTAGGCCAAGGCTTGGACATGTTTTATGGGACTAAGTATGGTTGGATGGAACCTTACACGACTAGTTACACCTCAGACGGTCCGTCAAGTGCTTCATGAAGTGTAACAGAAAGTCCTCCGAAAGTTCGCGCTAGAAAATTTGTCTAAGTATTGTTTGATGGAGGGGAAGGCGTCTCATGCACCACTAAACGGGAACTGTAGCTTCCGTTTGACCTTGCTTAGTCTCAGAAATTTATGTTTTATTAATGCTATTTTCGTGATTTAACATTCCCTTAAGCCCCTTTTTGGTCCCCTAAGGCCTCCTAAACCCCTAAAACATTCTCCTAACCCCCATTCATCCATTCAAACTCTCCTATACACTCTCTTAAGATCCTAAGACTCTCTTGGCCTCCATTGAAGCTATCTTGTAGAAATTGGGGAAGAAGACCTTGATTAAGTTTGATCTTGTTGATTGTT